>VYXF01000461.1:0-71084 GCA_013397295.1 Polioptila caerulea
CGCACAGGCACGGGCACGGGCTCGGACCGCCCCCGGGGCTCGGGGCCGTGCCCGGGGCTCCGCCGCTCCCACCCCCGGGGCACCCCGAGGCTTCACTCACTGCGCAGGGAAGGCACCGCGTCCCGGCCGGGCAGCAGCTGCAGGAGGAGGAGGAGGAGGAGGCGGCGGCCGGCCAGGAGCCGCAGCCGCCCCGCCGGCATGGCCCCGGCGCTGCCGCCCCGCTCGGCTCCGCTCCCTCCAGCCCGGCTCTGGGGAGGGCAGAGCGGCGATCCCACCCCGGCGGCGAAGGAGGGGCTCCCCCCGGGAGGCTGCGGGAAGGTCGCGCCGGGAAATGCCGCTCATGCAGCTCGGGCCGTCTGCCCACGTCAGAGCTGTGGATTCAAGCGGACAAAATACTCTGTAATAACTTCATTTTCAATCTGAAAACACCTACTTTCTCTTGCCTGTACCCCAAGTACTTTTATGTTAAAAAGAACCAGAAATCACATAGAGACATTGGCGGTGGGAGGCCACCGTCGCACAGCCCGTGTTCCCAGGTTCGCTGTTCTGTACCCGGACATGCCCACTGTCCCAGACCCAATTCGGAGATTTGTGCTTTTAGCGAGGTCAGCTTTGACCTCGAAGTCAATTTTATGTTTTGGCAGGGGGAAAAATAATTGCCATTTTCCATTTTGTTCATCTCTATCTTGAGTCGAATATTTGCAAGAGCTGGCCCCCTTGAGCTGAGCTTCAGTCCTGCAGGAAGTCAAAAGCAGAACGTCTTGGTTAAAAAAAGAGTAACTTCACGGGAATCCACAGGACCGTTTGTTTTTAATCTGCAAAAAGCATGTTTCTGATGTGTTCTTTATGCATAACAGACAATAAGTATATTAACATGTACATAGGTGTAAAAAAAAGAAATGCAGTGTTGTAATTGAGCCTGTTCCTCCATGTCTACTTCAATCATGGTACAAGGATGGAAAACAGAAGCCTCTGCACTTGGAGAAATTTCTTTCTGTAGAAGGACTTGAGAAGCAAGAGAAAAACACTTAGAAAGAAGTAAACAAGTGGAGGAGTTTCCTCCCTATTTAACAAATGATAATAGTGTCTGACAGAACAAACAGCAGGAAATACTGCTGCAGAAGCTGGACTGGGAGTGATCTGACTTTGCCAGACAGAAAGGTTGTGACTCCCATGGAGCTGTGATGTACCTCTTCTCAGGAAAGTTGCAGCCTTCTGAAATTTTCAGATTCTGGGAGAGAAGCTTGTTAATGAGCCATTTATGAAAATCTGACCATTCAGACCTGTCTTCATCTCTTCAGAAGTGTTTGGCCACTGCTTTGAGTACTGAGCTGCGGCTCTCTTGCTGGGTTACACTGAGAAATTCATCTCTGTTTGTGACAGAATCTGGAACCCACTTTCTGTAAATATTTTTTTCTTACTTTCTTTTAAAATGGCCTGTTCTCTTTCTTTCTGGGTGTACACATATACATATGTGTATATGTATATATATCACACACACACATATACACATATATGCACTGGTTCGAGCTGATCTGTCTTTGCTATTTAAGTACTCCACAAAAATGTTCAATTCCTCCCCTTATCTTTTTTCAGAATTCACCTTCTGTGTGGGATCCATACAGAGATATGAATCCAGTGCATGTTCATGACCTGCATCCACAAATACAAGCCATCATTAAATTCACACTAGTTCAATTTGCCTACAAACCCATTGCTTTTGCAAGGCACACACACAGATCCAGTGTGTCATGTGTTCAGCACCTTCTTACCTCCTTACTCAGTAATCTCTGCTTACAATCTGGAGTCTGAAGACTGGTCTCATTTTTTTCCCCAATCAGGCAGAGTGGGAATAATGAACCAGAGAATACCTAGGAGAAAAAAGAAGGCCCAAAATTCCTTGCATTAGCAGTGCCCAGCAAGCAGTAATTCCATCTTTTTTTTGGAGGCACTGTCCTACATCTTGTTTGGATCTGAAAAATTACAGTTCCCAGGCACCTTGAATCCACTCCCCAGTTTGTATTCACCTTCCCTTTCACTTAAAAATTTTGCTGTTTACCCCAGAGACAGAACTACTCCCATTTATCAGCTCTGCCAGTCATGCTACTTCTGGGTGCAGTCACTACAGGCACTGCTCCCACCTTCCCTACCTCCTCTGACACATCCCAGCCATGAACAGTGACAATCTTTTTCCTTTTGGCAGCCCCACCTGTGTGTTTCTGTCACACCACTCCAGTCTCCCATGCTCCCAGGTAATTGCTGCAGCCCCCAGGCTCTGCAGTTTCTGTCCCTGTCAGCCCACATTGGGTAACACAACTGTACAGAACAGCCTGTACTGGCCAGTTTCAGGTTAAGTCAAATCCCCAGCTGTAAATTGCCAATTTTATGTTCATTAGTCAGAAAGTTTTTTTTCCTAAACTTCTCAATTTCATTTGTTAGCTGGTTAGCTTTAGGCTAGAAACTTCTTCTTCAAAGTAAAAAACTCCTTTAAAGGGTGACAAGAGCATTACTATGAGTTTATGCTTCTAAATTCTGCTAAATAGCAGCTATTCTTTCACAGGAGCAAAATGGAGAGAGTTAGTACCTATGTGGCTCTTACTGTGCCACATGAGCCATCCCCAGGTGAATTCTAACTTTTCCAAGCACTCCATCCTTCTTCTTCCAATAAATGCTCACTTGGCACAAGTCTAGAATAGTTTGTTATAGTATGTGATTTAATAATAGGTTGAAATTTTACTTCTACTATAAATCTAGCATGTCAGGCTGGCTGTTGATTGGCAGCTATATCAAATTCAATAGCAGGCAGATATTCATGTAATTAATTTGAAATGGCATTAAGGGAAAAAGTCCAATAATTAAACACTTGCAATAAAATATAAATGGCTAATGGGGCCAGAGCTGCCTATGGCCCTCCCTCTTTGTTTCTCAAAGCCTTTCTTCACCTTATCCTTTCCATTTGAGATCCTTGGCAAAACCGTACCTGCTGTGTTATTCATCCTCAATGTAACACAGTCATTTTTTTGCCATTCTTGTTAGTATTGTTGCTGTGAAATTAATAGAAGAATTAAGCAGTTTTTGCAAAGATTTGCCACCAAAAGCATGCCTAATGTGTCCCCAAAATAAAGCTATTAATATTACACTCTAGATTACTAGAAGACTGTAGACAACTCAGTCTTCTGAACAACAACCACAAACAAAGTACTATCAGTCTAGCTGGAAAAAAACTTGACTGGGTGTAACACTTAGAACAAATATATATGCTTGCAGAAATTCTAGGGCATAATGTTTGCTCAGTGCTGACATGATTTCACAGGTTGGGAGAGGGTGTGCCTTTGCACCTTGTACACTCCTTCCCACAAGAGCTGATCATGTTTTCTCAGCCGTGCTTACAACCTCCAAAATTAGACTCCAAAATCCCACAGCTAATATAAAAACACTTACTGTGTTCATTAGAGAATATATGCATGAGGAAACCCAAAGAAATTTTACTTTACCCCTTTCTTTAACCGATTTCTTCCCAGGGGAAATGATCCTTGTATTAGATACCTTACTTTGTATTCAATAAAAATGAGTAGACAGATTTTTTTTTTTCTAATTTTCAATATGTGGCTTTCTAGTAAATCAGATATGGAGTCAATCTCATATCTGAGGATTTATGAACCTGCATTTAAGAAAGGACTAAAGAGAAAATATGCACTTTGGTGTGTATTTCTAAAAAGATATTGCTGCTGTTACCCTGACAGAATGGGTGGATCTATATTTTTAAGCAACTTGTGCAATTTAGGGATCTGTATGAAAGAATCATAGAATAGTTTGGGCTGGAAGAGAACTTAAAGATCATCTGGTTCCAAAGAAAGAAAGAATTACATTTGTCATCAGTGTTCAGAAATAGGCTGCTTGCAACATCCGTCCATTAAGTCATTTCCTTGAAAAGTAAAAGGATCACAAATGAAAAGAATCTGGACATTAAATTTCATGTGATGTCTTTTAAAAGTGGGGAGGAAAATAATTTCTAGGGTATGCCAAAGCATGAGTAATTTGCTAAGATTTGTGAAATCATGTGAAAACAGTGATAAAGACACATGCCAAAATGGAAAGTGAAGAATGAACAAAAAGAAAACACATTATAAAATGATTCAATTTTACAATCTTTATTCAAGGTCAAATAACTCCTTTTTTACACAAACAAATTGAATGATTTGCTGCTTTCTTTCAAAGAGGTGAAGCTAAAAATTTTCTCTTCTTTTTATTTTTAGATTGTGTGTGATAAGTTTTGGGGGCAATAACTCCATTATAAACACTGCAAAACAAACTTGTACTCCTACATAAAGGCAGATGAGGCATAGAGAGTATTGCACTTGACACCTGAATCGTGTGTCCCAGACTCATTATCCACTAGTTACACTACAAAACAAACTCGAATGCAATCTGAACATTTACAATACAAATTAACATGCACCTTCTATAAATCAAATTAACATACATTACTGAAATTACTATTCTATAGGGTGTATGAGATATACAAATACCATAAAATTGCTAATGATTATTCTTTTATTCAATTTAACTCATTAGTGAATAGAAGTATTACTATTAAAAAATGTTTTGGCCGCTCTCAAGGTCCAGCCTCAGGTCAAAACTGTTTGTGAAAACAGCAGAAAGGCTTTTACATCCCACTTACCACACACAAACTCACTGTAGCTCGGTGGAGAAAAAAAAATTAAAAAGAGAAAAATATGAACTTTGATTCAAATTCTACAAGATGAAAATGATATACTTAACAAAAAGGGATGAATATCACTCTTATTTCTAGGGTGAATGCCAAGTGAGATCTTCAAAGTTCTTGAAATCTGGGAGTTTAGTCAAAATTTATGATCTAAATTAATGCTGTTAAAGGATGGCTCATATGTACGAGTTGAGTTATTTGATATTCCTCAATAATAGAAATCTTCCTCACCAAGTCCTTCTATTTTGTCTCTTCTGATGAATTCTTAATTGTTTGAGTGATTTCCATCCTGACAACTTGTGAGGTGCACAGATAATTCACAGTACAGTCAGTCACAGCAGGGAAACTGCAAATCATCCTGCCTGGCTCCTGTACATCTTTGATAATTTGGAGAGAGATTGTTAGGAGGAGCAATTGGACTGTAAACATAACAAATTGAATTTCTGCTGATGATCAGAAGACACAAGTGATGGGAAGAGGGTCAGAAGGTTTGTGAAATGAGATCTCCTGTAGGAACAGGGAAAGTAGAGCACCAAGCATTTGATATGAAATGCAAACACCACTATGTTATTAACATTTGAAGGCTGAGAAATGTAGGAATATTGAAATGGGCAGCCTACAGGAGAAAGGATTTCAACCCTAATATTGAGCAGCAAAATCAGATCTCAGGAACAGAAACTTAAAAGGTATTTAATAAACTGTACACTTTTTATTACTTGAAAAGTGATAAAACCAGTTTAATTTCTTTCAGAGAAAGTTTATAATTTGATGACTTCTACGTGAGAAACAAAAGAGTAACAGATAACCTACATGGGTAAAATCCAGATTTCCCTGGTTCCTTAGGCAATCCTCACTCCAGTGGAATCTGAGCAGACTCAGGGGGCAGCTTTGCATCCCATGAGTTTATCCATGTGCCAGGGAAATGGGATTTGGTCCCACATGTAACTTGCACTGACATCTGTGGGAGTCTTGTGCTTGGAAGGGCCACAGATGTGAGCCTTTATCTGTGCAGTGTCCACTATGAGATATGCAGGAATACCAGAACACAGATGTGAATCTCTTTCAGTTTAATCACAGCCATCATTTCCACTGCACTGCTATAATTTTATATTTAATACATGGTTCTTGCACCACCTTCCTTCCAAAGACGTCTGATACTATTTCTCTTTGCACAGATATATGTATTATAGGTTCTAATTCACCAATAGATTAACCAGTATTAACCAGTTTGTTTAAACAAAACAATCTTTGTAAACCAAAACGAATAGTTTCACTGAAACTAGATCCACATCTGTAGCCATTGACTTTGGATCAGGCCCTAAAACAGGCATGGGTCAGAGCTAGCTAATATACCAGTCTCAATTCCAGAAATTGTGCAGGATATGGAGACTGAAGTTGCACAGGCTTGGTAAATATTTATTACAAGATGGACATCAACTTTTTCAGATTAAATACGTTCAGATCAAATTCCCTATTTACCTTAGAGAATGTATGTGATCATTTGTAACAGTGTCAAAGTACCTTTGATTTCTAAGTCGATTTTTCTAAGTACCTTCATAGGTACATTTTGACCATCTCTTTCAGAGTAGCAAAAAATGCAGCTGAAAAGTGATATTAAAAAGTAAAGTTCATTATTGTTACCTTAAAATAGCCCAATGTTGTAATTTTTCTATGCCAGCATGTTAGCTACTTTTATACTTTCTTTATCCAGTGCTCTGCATGCTAACAGGTTACAATTTAAAAATTTATGACAATTCATTTGTAATTAGCTAAACTGGAGATTTAAAAATCCTTATTAACATAATGGAAATGAATATGAAGTGAATCCATAGATCTTTTTGTTGTTTAGTTTGAGGGGAAAAAACCAAACCAAACCCAAAACCAAACAACACAGCCCAAAAGAACTGAATATGTTATTATGCACAAGAATAAGCAGTTTGGCTGCTGGGCATTGAAAGAACCTCACAATTTTGGACTTACCAACAAAAGAGTACTGTCTTTACGTGTGATAATTAACATTTGGTGTGAACATTTCTGCATGTAAAGGGCTCCTGAGCCTCTTTGTGTGATGGTCCAGCATGTGAGGTGCATTGTGAGCACCCAAATCATTTACAGGACGTAAATGGGAATTGGAGTTCTGCTGATCTGCTGGTTTAAAAGTGTCTGCTGGGGTCTCTAATTTACAAATATTTATCTTTTTCTCTGTATCCTTTTTACTAGAATTAAAAAAAAAAATGTAGTCTCTGCCTGGAGTAGATAACAATTGCAAGTGAATAAGGCTTGATTGACTTGATTTAACTTTCCCTGAGATAACCCCAGGGCCTAGGTCCTTAAAGAACATCAAAGAGCAAAACAGAAAAGAGAGAAACTGGACAAGAAAGAAGAATTTGAGAAGAAATGTTTCTGTATAAATTACATTTACAGAAGACAGACAATATCACTACTTTTTTTTGGTGAGAAACTATTCAGTCACACAGGTGATATGAGAAAGCTCAATTCTCAGTAGTTTAAACTGCATTCAAGAAAAAAAAATATCTTTTCTAAGTTTAAACCAGCTTACCAAATAGACTGGTACACACTAATTTGTAGGATTGTGTGCATGAACAAAGCAGTATAAAGTTCACTGTATATATCTAATTTAACAAAAAATAAGCTTACATGATAATTTATAATCCTCAGTATTAAAGACAAAATTAAAATTATTTGTGATGCAATTTTTTTAAGATGGGGGATTTAACAATAATGGGTAATTTTAAAAAATATTTTTACTAACCTTTACTACTAATATGTTATCTTTATTTGTCCCAACACAATAAATATATTCTCTAATAGAATGGTTACATCACTGCAACTTGCAAACAAATATCACATAATCAGCTGAGAAGAACCAAGTTTAGATTTAGATTTCCTGCTCGTAAAACTGAGTTTGTAGTGTCAGAGGTGCTAATAGAAGTCTGCAGACATGGGCTTTTTATGCTTATCTTGGTTCTTGTAAGTCACATTTTTAAAAGTGGTTGTTGAGCCTCTGTACAGTGGATTTGTTTCCTAAACAAACAAAAAAAGCCAGACAAAAACAGATTAAATGGGAGTCACTCAATGTTTGTATAGAAGTAATGTTGTATCTTTGAGACTTTAGAACTGCTTTTGGTAGCCCACTTGTGTTCCAAGCCACTGAAATTCAGACTGATCTGAATTCAGGCAGCACAAACCAGCCTGGAGTCAGGAACACTCTTTCCTTCACATCAGCCTCCCAGATTAAAGCAATGCACATCATCAAACAATACCTCACCAAATGTGTCCAATACAATTTGTGCATCAAATCTGGCAGTTGGACCATTATAAAACCACAGAGAGTGTCTCAGCTGTTGGATGGGACTTGTCATGGTGCTCTTCTCACGTACAATGTGTGCTATGCTATGTGCTGGGAGAAGGGCAAGTCTCACCTTAACTTTTCTCCTGGCCTCTCATCCATCAGTTCCTATCCTTTCCTCTTGTGACAGAAAAGGAAATAAAAATGCTTCTATCAACTGTATCCTTCCCTTCTCTCTTACCATACCTAGCTCTCCTGGAGGATCAAGAAAATATTCGTGGATGGCCTTGCCTCTAAGTTAGTGATATTGCCCAGGTCAAAAGCTGAAAGGCTGACACTGCCTATTCTTGGGAAAAGTTGCAACCACAGGACTTTGTCGGAGAATGGAGCCATGTGAGCCTGTCCTCCTGGCACCCACCAGAAATGCTTACTCAACACGCTTTTTTTGGAGTCCTAAGAACAACTTTCCTCAGATATCCTAAAGCTTTTGCAAAATGGCAAAATAAGTCAAGAGCAGAAAAGAAAGAAGAAAAGGGAACATGTGGTATAAGCTTCCATTAGATGCCCAGAGCTATAGATAGAAAACAAGGCCTGGATTTATCTGTCCTTTCCCCTACATTTGGGACAGCTCCATTCACTTCTGCTTAGTGGGAGTGGGCTTGGATCATGCCAGAGGCCAGGAACAATCTCCATTTCCTAAACAGCTCTGTTCTGGGCAGAGGGGTACACCTTGGATAGTCATATAGACAGATAACAGTTTTCTTAGGATTAATTGGCTACTAATTAAAAACAATATAATAAAAAATCAGTTATCAACAATTCTTATATGTGGAAGAAATTAAACCAAGAGACTAAATACTAGATAATTTTCATCCATTAAAGAATCATAATTTTACTTTATAGAATACTAAATGTGATGAAAACCTACCAGCAAAATCTATCAATTTAAAAGAACAAAATCAAGACCCAGTATTTTAAAGGCAGTTGTGCATCATGTAACCAAACTAAAAAACCTCATATAAAATCACTGTATTCCACATACCGTTTGCCATTTAACTTTTGATTTTTCTGCTTCAAACTTGGCCACCTCTTTTCGGTCTTGAACTGACACCAGTAATTTCCATATACAAAGGAGAACAATGCCAATGAGAAGGATAGCAAGGGTGACACCCACCACTATCATTGGGATATTTGGATGCTGTGCACAATCTGTGGAAACAAAAGCAGAGATGACTGTGGATAACCAATCAATAAATTTTAGGCAATTATAACCAGCCAAGAGTTGTGCTGAGATTCTCTTTGCCATGAACTGGGCATGCCTTTTTCTTCAAGTTCATGTTATTTTTATCCTGCTAGCTTGCCAAAGGGTTTGTGAAACCAGTTGAAA
This sequence comes from Polioptila caerulea, assembly GCA_013397295.1. NCBI lineage: Eukaryota > Metazoa > Chordata > Aves > Passeriformes > Certhiidae > Polioptila > Polioptila caerulea. The sequence continues at coordinate 9,424 of VYXF01000461.1, forward strand.
AACATAGCATTAAAAGGTTTTAAAAATTATTTGCTAGCTTATTCTGCTCTTTTACCATGACAATTAGCTGCTGAATACAGACACAGATTCTGAAAAGTCAGAAAGTTGATTTCAGCTCTGTTTCAATATAATTACAAAAAAACAGGGCTGGGCTAACAAAATTATGAATTTTACAATGTTATGGCTGGAACTCTAGTTCAATTAACTGATATTCAGTGGGTTGCAGAAGAAAAGATTCTAGTGAGATCTATGTTAGGGTAAAGTCACCAATGATATTGATAAAATAGAGGAAACTGAATTTCTCTCATGAAAACAATGAGAAAAAAATTCCTTCAGATTTGTTGAAAATATTGAACTGGGAAGTTGGAAGGAATTTTGCATTTAAAATTCTGTAAGAAATTTTATGATAAAATGTCTCAGAGAGTCAGAATTATAATTGAAATTTTTGCGTCACCCAAACCAACCCAAATCAAGAACTTTGATTCTTTTGATATTAGAAAGTACTGTCTATGAAAGTTGGTGAATGCTACTATTTTACAAAATTTTCTGCAGAACCATGGTTTCAGAACATAAAAATTCATTTCAGTCTGGCTTGTCTTATACGATTGCAAATCGCGTTCTGTTTTTGCATGATGGCCTCAGTTAACTAATTCTGAGGGGCTCTGGTTTGAGCACTGGGCTGGTGTTCTGGCTACTGGTGCCATATTGATTTCAGTTCCATGAATGAAATTGTATTTCTAGAGAATTTCTTGAGGTTTCATCCCAGTTCACATTTTAAAGTCCAGGAGCAGAACAGCAGATGACAGTGAAACTGGTTATTGTAGTGTAGGGGGAGAGGCATTGCACAGAGGTCAATGAACTGTGCCTTCTGTAAGACATTTCTACTTCTTTTTTTTTTTTTTCTTCTTTTTAAATTTTTTTTTTGTCAAATCTACTTAAAATGACTAATAAAGTACTTAATAAAGACAAAATCTTACCTTTAAATTCTTGAATCTTAGGGATTTAGGGTTGTAGTTTAAGAGGTGTGCTTCTTTAGTTCTACCCTTATTACAAACACCTTTGCTGTACTATACAAAACCAGACTAACATTCTTATGGCAGAAGCTGCCTTTTTTTGGGTAGTAAAATCAATTTCGTTCTCACATTTTTTTAGAAAAAGGCTGCACAAAGGCTTAGCAAAATAAACTCAATTTGTGGAAACAGAAGGAAGTTACAAGGTGCATGGCATTGCCTAAAACAAAACTAATATTTAGTATGAATACATCTTTATTTCCTGGAAGGAAACTGTTTGGCTGCTGAAAAGTGGGGTCTGTGTTCTCTCCTGTACTACCTGATTAAGAGATTTAATGAAAAATCAGTAATGAAACAGCTGTAAATGAAGAACTAATGTTAAATGGAAGGACATAAAGAAATCTGTTCTATATCTGTTAATTTTGCAAAATATTCAAAACTCAATGGGGGCTGAGAACATGAGAACAACTCTCCCACACGGATGGGCTGAGTGAGTTGGGGTTGTTCAACCTGGAGAAAAGAAGGATTCAGGGAGACCTTGGAGTACCTTCCAGTACCTAAAGGGGCTGCAAGGGAGCTGGGGAAAGACTTTTTACAAGGGAGTGTAGTGACTAGACAAGGGGCAATGGCTTTAAGCTGGAATAGGGTGGGTTTAGATTAGAAGGAAATTCTTCACTGTGAGGGAGGTTAAGCACTGGAACAGGCTGCCCAGAGAAGCTGAGAATGTCTCAACCCTAGCAGTGTTCAAGGCCAGGTTGGATGGAGCTCTCAGAGTGGCATCCCTACTTGTGGCAGAGGGATTGGAACTAGGTGAACTTTAATGTCCCTTCCAACCCAAACCATTCTATGATTCTATGATGCTGCAATGTTAAAAAGAATTGCAAATATATTTTAGAATTTCATCAGGTGTACTGAATTATACAATCATTTCAACATTTGTCCATCTATGAAGTATATATAATTTCAATGTGAATTATAGTTTTATAATATAATGCAAATGATGTTTGGTATCATCCTCTTAGAACTGCACAAGCTTTTGAAAAAATTAACTTATTCTTACAGCCCAAGGATCATTTTGCCCATTTTTCATGAAAGGCCAGGTACTTATGTCACCACTGCATTAAATAAGTACTTGAGAAGCTCTTTGGCTGGGCAGAGAAGAGCTACAAACACAAGGAGGTGGTGTGCTGCTTCAAAGAGCTCTGCTTCTACACTGCTAACTTTGTCTGTGGTTTAAAATCAGATTTCACCTACAAAAACCAATATTCCCTGCTTACCTTTCTGTTCTATGCTGTGAATGACTGTCCTTCCCTGTTCATCCACAGCCAGTAGAAATGTGGTTATGCATTCATTTTCTCCCTGCAAAGAGCAGGAAATGGATTTATCCTCTGAATAATCTGCAGAGAGAAGGAAAAAAGTAATTCATCAGATCAAATTAAATTTAACCTTTAATAACCAGAGAGACTGCTGGCCTCATGTTTGTCACAGCCTTGTCAGCAGATGGTAAAGAGTGAAAGAAAAAGCAGAAATATTCTCAGAATTTCTACTAAATTTAATGGCTTTTCTCGCAATCCCAATTTTGCTCAGTTTCTGATTTTTCACTTATATTTCCAAAGAACTGATCCAGATGTTGTCAATCTGCACTGACCATCTAGTGCACCTTGCTACTTTATTGTACTGAGAATTTTAATGACTTGGCAGTGCTTCCAAGACTTTTAACTGGCAGCTGTCTAGGAAATGTAATAGCCCTAAATTATGGGACAAAGTAACCAGTGGAACAAAGTATGTTCCTTTGGTTTGCAGCTACTCCTGCCACCTCTAGATCATGTTTCAGAAGTAGATATACATACATCAAGCAGCTATGGATGCTGCTAAAAGGGCTGCCATTCATTTCCTACACAATAGGCCCCTCAAAGGCCCCTGTGTGTCCAGTACTGTTACAAGAGTAAATAAAAATTAATAACAGAAAATTGCCATTCTGGGATTTTTGTAACGGGATTCCGGATGAAGCAAATAAAGTGACCTGAGATGACAGTCTGACCCCATTTATTCATCCCTCCACTTACTGTTGATTGCACAAAAATTTAATCCATTTTTTCCTTCCAGGTTATTCCTGACTGGGGAGCTGAGAAAAATGCATTCAAAAGGAAGAGAGAGACAGAAGGAAGCTGAATTTGAGGGACAATATAAAGCAAATAAGGCAATCAAAAAGTGAGAGTACAAGTGCAGATCCAGAAATGTCATCATTTGGAGTGTAACTATAATATAATATTTTACAAAGAAAAAATACTTTACACCTGTGTGCAATAATACCTCTGGGGCTGAAGGTTTGTATTTTCATATAGTCCATGATTTGAGTATCACTGGAAATCTAGGTATGCTTTTCAATATATTTTAGTCAAACTTATTAGCATTTATATTTTAGAAGAAAGAAAAAGAGTAGGCTTCTCAAACATTTATTTAAAATAATTGTCACTGACTATTATTTTCCACCCATTCAAAACTCTTACTGAAATTTCATAAGCAATTGTGCTAAAAATCTTAAAGTCCTCAAACTTTAATATGAAGAGTAATTGAATAGAAATCAGATAGAAATAGAGCATTTTAAAGAAATCTACACTACATTAAAAAAAAAGTGCTTGCTTGATTTTTTCTTCCCTGTATTGCTTATTATAACATTTGATCTTATAAAAAATACTAATAAACACCATAGAGAATACAGAACTATTGACTACCCTCCAGGCCTTTTCTCTGCTTGGTATAAAAAGAGAACCCTAGCTGGTTGGATTTTAATGGGAATTTGCTGTTGCTTTGAGCCTTTTATTTAACCTGTTGCTGGTCCTTGGTGGCAGAGGAGTGTGTTATCTACCAAGGGGACAGGCAGCCTAGACCTGCTGATTTAACAAGATTTGATTTTGTTAGAAGGGCCAGGAACTGCAGACTCATGGCTCTTGTTGGCACATCACAGTAACAATGTCAAAAGTTTTGCAATGTTTGTATTTTCCCAACTCTTTTAAGCAAGCAGGTTCAAAATATTGACATGCTCACAAAGAGGAAAAAAAAAGAAAAAAGGACAGTTGTTAGCTGCCCTGAAAATGGAGAAAAAATCGCAAGCATACACTAAATATCATCCAGAAGGCAGTAACTGCCCATAGATTAGCTATTTTTACATGTTAATTTTTTATTTAATAATAATAATTTGAAACCAAGGGGAGCAGAATCCTGATCATGTGCAATGATGTAGAAATGAAAGCAAAAATGACTGTTCAAGCTATTCAGAAACCAGCTTATGGTTAGTATTTTTATTTCTCTGATTTTATTTTTAGAATGAGGAATCACTGAAGAGACACCACTTGCATATGTTACTTGCAGTTCAGCAAAAAATTTGCCTAGGTAGATAAATTCCTGAAATTTATATCTGTGTAATTTTCTGCATTCTGCAGTGAATTGTCACACTCCTCTGCAGCCTAATTCTGGTAATTTCAATTGTATTTGAAATAACTGGAGTCACACTGGAGGAGGAATCAGGTAACAGTGGCAAGCAGGAGACTCAAAGCATGAAGACTGTTTCCTAGCAGATGCATTTATAAAAGATTCAACAACAAAAATGTTGGCTGTAAATTTAAATGTCGATATGCCCTTTCTTGTTTACCTTTTGCTCAACAAAATGCTTTCTTTGAGCAGAGTTCACCTCACTTTGACTCACAATAGAGCTGTGCTCTATAGAGCTTTACTCAACCTCCAGCATCCACTTTGCTGCTGCACTGGGCATTTGTGAGGCATCAACACTATGGGCTAGGAAAAACTTTGGTTCTTCAAGGAAAGTACAACCATCCCTGTTGGGCTCGTGGCAGGAGCAGCCCGGTGCCCTGTGCCTGGGGTGGTGGCAGGAGATGCCTTTTAGGAATTTTGGTTCCTCTTGTGTAGTGAGTAGAGGAACAAAAGCTCCTCCTACACCTATGTGGCAAAGGGGTAATTGGCTGAATTTTAACGTTCAAGTATTAAAAGTGAATGGAAATAGAAGCTTGAAAGTGATGCCTGCTGTGGAGATAAGCCCAGTAAATGTGAAGCCATCAGCGCCTGCAGAGCTGCTGGACACCCCATGCCCTGGCAGATCCCTGGGCTGACCTCACCTGCTGGTGGGGAGCAGGAGAGGAAACCCCCAGCAAACCCAGAACTAAAGCAGGGAGGTGAAAGCCACGACTCAGAATCAAAAATGGGCACTCCCAGGAAACAGGAAAATGTAAAGTCCATGCTTTTTTGTTGCTCCACACTTCCAGCCATTTGCACACTTCCATGTGCAAAAGAGAAACAAAATTTTTGAAGTTCTAATGTTTAATTTAACCTAGAGCTTTAACTTTTTCCTTTCCCCAAAATCTTTGAAGCATTAAAGAAATTAAAATAGAAACCAGAAAGAAGTATACTACCTCATAAAGTTGATCAATAATCTGCCTTAAATATTGTGTGGTGTGCTAGTTATACCACTTTCAGATTGGTGGGTTTTGTTCAGGTAATAGTTTTTATTCTATAATTATTTTTTAGCTATTATTTTAAAGGTTAATTTTCTTCTGTCAGGACTTCTTAATCAGGCTACACAAGCATTTCAGATGAAACAGTTTGCAACAGCTGCTTCAGTTTTGTTGTTTTTTTTTTAGGCATCTGGATAGGAACATGAAGGTTGCCATAACCGCTGTAAATAAATTTTAAATCTAAAGAAGTAGCTGACAGTCCCAATAAGGGAATCACAGGACATGAAAAAAAAGAAATATGCAGGAATAGGAGATGATATTGTCATGTTCATATTCCTGTGACCTGTGTATGTGAACAGAACCTTTTAAAAGGCTGTTTCTGCTCTTGATTAGCATTCATTATATTTGGAAGTATAATGTTTTATATATTCTTATCTACAAATATCTGCCAACTTACAAAAGTAACTTTACTTACAAAAGAAAACTTTACTAACTGAAGAGATACAATAGAAGTGCTTATATGTTTTTTAAGCCTGTAAAGATATTTTCATATTTATAAAAAAATACTGGAGTATCACCATCAAAAACAAAAGGTGCAACTTTGCTGGAAGTGACATTTCTGCATGCACACAGCTCTGGACAGGCTTCCAAGAGCTTGCAGATACAAACTTTAGACAAGCACACAGGATTCTGCATTGTCATTTTTATGTTCTTACATTAGTCTTGTTTAATGCTTATGGCATATTTGTGATGTGGATGTAACTGCCTGTGTCCTGCCTTACTTCATAATTGCTTGTGCCATAGGGTTGGGACTAGAATTGCCACTAGAATAAATACAGGCTCCCTGCTGAGCAGGCACCTTCCTTCACAGAAAAATAATTGCCCTTTTTTGATTTAAAGGTGTGTTTTGGTTCTTTTTGGTTGTGGTAAGGTTTGTTTGGTTTTTTTCCTTGATAGTATTATTTTACTCAAGATTAATTCCTATTCCAGAAATTTCCATTGATGCAGAGCACTTTTGAATTAAAGCAAAGAGCTGAACAATGTTCTTAGCCTTTGGAATACAAGAAACGTCTTTGCCACTGGTTAAAGGGTTGTGTTTAGTCACCAGCTGTAAACAAAAATCTGCCTAAGGACTGGAGGCAGGTTTTATATTTGTTAGGCTGAAGAAGCTCCATGGTACATGCATAACTTAAACTCACAAACTTTCATCTATCACTGATTTGCAGGGACTGGTACTATTATATTCTATACTTTCCTGCATAAACTGCTTAGAAAATAGGCATGATCCAATGAGTTAATAACCTGGAAGGGTTATACCAGCCCTGTTCTGCATTTCCCACTTGCCTCAGAAGAACCATAGACAGACAGTAATTCCCTTATGACCCATAATATAATTCCACAGCAGAAAAACAAGGCTACTTTCAAATATAAAATTACTGAAAGTGGAACCTCCTGCTAAACAAACACACACGAGAAAGGAAGACTGAGTATACCAACCCTTTGCCATGCTGACAGTTGCATCAACAGATTTGCATTTTTCACTGCAATCTCCCAGTGACTTGTCATCGGAAGCCAAGTGACATTCCACACAGCTCCTGTGGAAAATAATTCAGCAGCTCATCAATCTCTGCCTGCCACAAAGCAACAATACAAAAGCCAGTATGTGTGCATCTGCATTTTAAAAAGCAGCTAAATAAAAGGTCTTCTGCTATGGATACAGTTCTCAGGAATATGATAGGTACTGCCACAAAAAAAAATCCTAACAAAACCAAACAAAAAACCCCCACCTGAATAAAGGTATTGTGGATAAGCTCTGTCTTGTCCTCTAATCTCTCCCAGTTTTTTAGCTACCAGACAGAACTCCAGGCAACTACCAAAGACATGTGGTTACTCACATGTAACGTTCATCTTCAAAAATTAAAAAAAAATAAATATTCTGAACACCAAATATTCTCACACTAAATACCAGTTGAAGGAATTCCTATCAGATGAGCAATATCTGAAATTGACTTCAAAGAGATCAAGCTGAGGCACCTACTATGAGTCTGCCTTTGTTGCAAGTCATTGAATAATGCATTAAAACACTTTTCAGGTGTCTCAACAGTTATCTCTTGAATGTGATTACTTGTCTTAGGAATTACTTAGATCCTTATTATACTAATGAAACTTACAGGAATTTTTTTTTAATTCAGTGGTGGAATGATTGAAATACTATTTAAAAACAGAGTCTAGAGCAATTCCTTTAGAAATCTCCCTGTAAATTTAATGAGGATTTTAATAAATCCAGCGTTTAGTGGAAAATAAAACAACAACAGAATTCATATATGATTATATTTCTGATGGCAAATGTGTTCACTGATTTTTCACAAATATCTTCAGCCAAATTGAGTGATTGAGACTCTGAGAAGCAGCCTGAAGGACTGACTTCATTAAAAAAAAAAGGAAAGAAAGAAGAGGAGAAGATAGGAGAGAAGAGGAAAAAGGAAAGGAAAAAGGAGAACTGCAACAAAACATAAAAAACCCCCTGGCTATCTCCTGTTGCATTGAGTTACATATATCCATGGGAATAAGCTGAGGTTGCTGAGTTTATCTTCAGGGGATGGAGGTGACCTTATCCCTCGCTCTGGAAATGGTGAATAGTAAAAGTGAGGGGGAAATTGGATAGCCTCTATCTCATGGAGATAAATTCAGTGTTGGTGGTGGGTTTGTCATATTCACCATGTTCCTCATGCTACACTCTCTTTCTCAGCTGCCTTGCCATTGCCCTACCCCCTCTGACCTGGTCTTTCAGCTCTCTCAGTTACCCTACCCAGGTATTCCCAGTGTTCTCTCTCTTTTGGCTTTTTGTGCCCTGAGCTTCAGCAAGGGAAGACACTGAAATAGAAAGAAAAGATCCAACACTGCATACAATACACATGTTTAAATGGGTTAATGTAATGCCTATCATGTAACTTTATATTTCTTATTCTTTGCCAAATTGGGCAGAGCTAAGCAGCAGCATTGTCCTTTTTGTTTAGAGAAGTTGCATGCAGAAATTCTCTTTGAACATACCGAGAGGCTCCATTTTCTTAGGGCAAATTTAGCACTAACAGAAAGAGATTGATGGATTAATCACATCATAGAATAGCTTTTCACTCAGATACACTGTAGACTGCAAAGACAGGTATGAAAATACAGTGTTGGAGAGAAACGGGTCTCAACTCTGAATAAGGAGACAGGACATTGTCATGAACCATGCAACCTAAACTGCCCAGCACTCTGAAAGCAAAGCCGGGGTCATTGATAATGTGTGTTCTGTGAAGCCTAACCCAACTTCTGGCTTAAATTTCTACTGTGGACTGTAGCCCTGCAAGAGCTCATGTAATACAAGCATGAGCTATGGTGTACTTAGAGTGGTCATCTTCACAACCTGCATATTTTTGGTTGCTTTTCCTGTCATGCACCATAGCAGACACCTTGCATCACAGCAGGAAAGGTACATAAATTGAGTATGCTCAGTGGACAGAAGACATTTCACCATTTACAGTAAATTTATCATCAACTTATACATGACATACAGCTATCCACTTATTCATTCCCAGGCTATTATCAAGTTTATTATACATACACTTTTTAAATTTAGCTTGAAGCTTGACTGAGTCTGGACTATGAATTTGTAAATGTGTGAAGCTTGAGTGGACCTTATTCATATGTATGGGAATGGTAATACAAATGCCAATTTTTTCTGTGAGGCCATATAAATGTAAGATGAGGACACATTCTAATTAGTTGTACAGTCAGGGACAGCAGTGTAAGTGTAAAGTTTTACCTGTGCTGAAGTTGAAGTTGACTTTATTGTTTCACATGAAGTCCTTTTGTACAGGAGAAATGCTCATGAATGGTTGATACATGAGTTGTGATTACCCACCTCAAAAGACAAAGAAGCTCTTGGGTTCTGGTCTGTAAATCCAATTTACAGACATGGCAGCAAACACACTGTTGAGGCAGTACAGCAAATATATCCCTGGGTGATATAAACATCAGAGGTTTAAAGCCAGCACATTACCATCTGGAACTGCAGGGGTCACCGCAGAGAGGACATTTTTCACACATTTGGCCAGAAGCTCCTGGATGGGTGCAAGCACACGTCCCACAGATGCATTCACCTCTCCCACTGCACAGTGTTCCATCCTCAGCAATGCAGGTGCTGGTATCAGTTGTGCAATTACAGTATTCACCAGTCCATCCACTGTGGCACCTGCATTCCCCACAGTCACAGTCACCATTGCCTGGAAAAACATTTATTATACTTCAAATCAGTCACTGATAATTCTAAAAGAATCTGAAGTATGATCTTTAAAATTATTCTCTTTAACAGAAAATATTTTGCTCTCTACAACTCTTCTTCCAAACATCTTTCTTTCTCTCCCAGAATCTTCAGTTTTAAGTCAGAGGATCAGATTTTTGCTTAGACTGGCTGTAAGCCTGTGCAACTCCATTCTCTTTACCAGAGTCCTCTGTGCAGATCTTGTCTCCTGGCAGTGCACAACCTAATTTGTAAATACTTCCGATTTATAATGGCATAGCCGAAACTATTTTAAGTCTAAAGGCCATTCATTATGTAATATAGTAATATCATAATTCTTTATAGTGTATAGTTATATCGTTATATAGTAATAGTATATAGTAATATAGTAATAGAATACAGTATATAGTAATTATATATAGTAATACAGTAATTCTTAATACGGAATTGATTGCAGCAGAGTGTATGATGAAAACAGGAATTCCCAAGCCGGCAGCTGAGGGCGAGCCCGTACAGCTCCGAGGGCAGGCCTGCAGCCCGCGCAGAGGGGCCGTACCTGCGCACTGCAGCCCCCTGTGCCTGAGGCAGGAGAAGTCGTTGCACTCGCAGCGGGGCCCGTACACTTTGCCGTACGGGGACGGGTGGCACAGGCACTGGCCGCAGTAGCAGTCGCCCCTCCCGCTGCAGGGGCTGTGCTCGGCCGGGCCCCGGCAGGAGCCGGCACCCAGGGAGCTCTCGTGGCACTCGCAGCGCGGCCCCACGTACCCGGGGCTGCACACGCACACCCCGCACTCCAGGGAGCCTTGGCCTTGGCTGCACTTGGGGCTCTCCTTCTCGGCCTTGGCCTGACAGCTACAGCTGCACAGGGGATGAATTTCCATCTCCAGCGTGTCGCTGAGCCCCACAGGTTTTATCTTGATAAGCCTTCTGGTTTTTTCACAAGAAGAGAGACTTACAGTCACATTGAAGGAGACCTGGAAGAGAGAACAGGGCTGCTGGGAGCACAGGGAACTCTGCAGGATGCTCAGGAAGCGCATGCAGAGGACAGAGCAAGAGGGTTTTTTGCCTGCTTTTTGGTGGCTTGTTTGGAGGAAGATAGTTTGATAAAGAGCAAACTCTACCTTGGTGTCCTAAATTATATGAACTTCATGTTTTTGGAGAATACGTTCTTCACTTACTGTATCTCCCACTTTGACATGAGAGCATTTCCTCTGATGTGGAAAAAAGGTCCCGTTGTTACAGATGGCCGTGAAGGAGAGATTGAGCCCTTCCGTCTCTCCCAGGATCTCCAACTCAACCTCAGACCTCAGCTCCTTCAAGGAAAAAAGTGTGAGATGGATGGGGTGACAACACTGCCACGTGCTGCCACTGCTCCCTGGCCGTGTAACGTGGACTGTAATTTATCCTGACTTGCACAGGAGCACACTCGTGCTTTGGCACTTTGTTTACAGAACCCTCTATTGCAAGAAAAATGGGGAATGAGCAAAATAAAGCAAATGCTGACAGACCCAGCTTTCAGCAGAAAGCAATGTTGGTATCACTTTAATATCTACTATCACAGGGCTTATTTCCTGCCCTTCCAGGGGAACAAATTCAGTGTTTCATTAAATCACCTTTCATCACTCTGCTGACTGATGCAGGTTTTCTTTTAGGCCTGGACTTTCTGAGGAGTAGATTTGCTTCCCTGATTGCATTGCTAGGTCTGGGCTTTTCCTGATTAGCCCAACTATGTCAATATTGCTCCCTCCCTTCCTTTCTTCTCACAATGGAAATTCCTGCTTCATGAGCTGTTTGTGCTATTTTAACCTGTATTCAACAACATACTCATTATTTAAATCAATTTGTTAATCAAACTTTCATTTTGTAAGTTGCAAACTATGTTTCTGATACTGCTTATACTAGGTATCTATATTTTAAATCTTCGAAATATTTTATAGCAACTTTGCTTACACAACCTTAATCCAAAGCCTATTACAGGCCATGGGGAAATTCCCTATGACTTCATTGGTCTGGGGATCCAGTAAATGGAAATTTCTCAAAAGTACCTCAGCAACTGCTAAGAAAACATCTCACTGACTTGACTTTGTGCTCATGGAAGTTTAATTACTTTCAAAATACCTCCTGCCCTTCAATCAGAGCACAGGGAACTTTCTTACTTCAGTGAGTCATTCTATTAAAGGTAACAGGATGACTCACTCGAGTAAAGGTCTGCTGGGTAAATCAAAATAAAAATAGAATAGGTATAAACCTGCATAGACAACTCCCTGTTCTATGTACATGTTCTGGATTCCCAGGAAATTTGTCTTGGGGTTTTAAAATTAAATTTAAAACCTGGGTATCAGGTTTGTAATGCTGGTAACTTTGGATATGTCTAAATTTCCATTTCCATTTGATTTGGAGGTAGGTGCTTGTGTCGCTATTGAAACAATGCAGAGTTGTCAATAATAACTTGTTTGCCATAGCTGGGCTCTCCCAAAAGGATCCAAACCAGCAAATCTCTAGGTAAACATGTGACTGTGGGCATGTGCTCATGTTACAGAAGGTATCAACCAGCAGCTGCAAAATTACAAGGTGCAAACAGAGTGCGACTGTGAAAGAAAATTAAATGCTGCTGAACACCAAATTGTAATACTTTGAATTCTAGAGTCTGTATTGGCTCGATTGAATGTGTCTTGCTGTAGTGAGAGATCAAATTATGCATCATACAGCATTGAAAATGAACACAAACTGATAAATTCGAGGGTTTTAGATTCTTATATCTGTGAGCACTTCTAATGATGTTTTAAAACTACTGAGCTGTCTGGCTATAGTTTGAGGACAAATAGCAGACAGTTAATAGCAAATAGCAGCTTTAAGCCATTCACAGATAAACATTTGTTGTTCAAAAATTGTTCTGAATGGAATAATAGACAAAGAAGTGCTAAATACTTGTGCCCTTGTATTATCTGTCCTTTCTAATACATTATTTCTTCTCATTTTTGCCTAAGTGCAGGGACTAAAAAAGGGGGGGAAAGGGTAGTTTTTCTGAAATTTTAAATTCTTGGAATATCTTTAATTAAATGGCTTGCTATCTGTCACAAAGCATTTTAGCCTACAGCTCTGCAACACAAAGTTGTACAGAATTCAATGCTAAACAAACCAGGCAGAAATATACTTACAGAAGAAAAGGAACTACTTGGAAAGAACATGGGAATTCCTTGCAATAAATATTTTGACAGCTCAGACTTTCTTAAAGTGCTTACTTCCTCTCTGAAGATTTTATATGGCAACCCATGGTGAATGGCATTAGCAAACCTTGTGTTTGCACAGCAAGTAAGCACTCAAAACCATGTTAAAAGTGTTAAAAGATTTAGCCTAACTCTACTCCCAGGGGGCAAAAAGTTATTTATTCCTTTTCTTGTGAGTGAAGAAGCAGAGACACAGGACATTGAATTACACTTCTGAGAGTATAATGAAAAGTTTCTGACAAAAGTAGCATTAGTTCTGTTTTGCATGTGATTTTCAATGGTAGGTCCCCTGTCATCTCCTTTTTCACAGTAAAAAAAAAAATTCAGATACCTTTACTCCTGTCAAATAAAGTGTTTTTTTGTGCTTCCTGCTTGGAAGATTTTCAATCACAAAACAATAAGATTGTTAACCTTTAAGGTTAAGTGTAATGAAATGGGCTTTGGGAAATTTTGAGTGTGACATGATGCTACTTGCACACTTCTTACATCTTGAAAGAAATGTGGGATTTTAAGAACGTACATGCAGCTCTGGTGCATGGCCCAGACATGCTGTGCCTGGATGAGGCTGTGACAAGTTATGGCCCAAAGGCAGGAGCACCCTTCCTGCAGTCACCTCCCTGCCACTGCTGCAGGATCAGCTGAAAGAGCTCAGGAGCTGCATCGTGGTCACCACTGCCAGCTCTGAGACCTGCTCTGCTCAAAGCAGGCACAGCTAAAAAGCCAACAGGAGAACCAGGAGGCTGAGGACGAGGCAGAGGACATAACTGTGCCTTTGTGTAAATGTTAGTGTGCCCTGTACTGTGTGCTGCAAGCTCTGGTGGGCTCCACATCTCAGGAGGCACTCACGAGAGTCAGAGAGGCTAAGGAGAAGGTCAGACAAAGTTACTAAGGGGATGCAGCAGCCAGAGAGAGACTTGAAAGACTGGGACTCTAATTTGAGAGAAGATTAGGGGTGTGGAAGGTGTCTCAGTGACACAATACAATGAAATTATTAAGACATAAAGATAAGGTGAATGCAGAGCTGTTATTTACCAAACCGTACAACTTGGTAACTAAGGTGCACTCAATGAAAATTTAAAGCATAAGTAGATTAAAATAAGAATAAGAAAACTGTGCCTTGACACAGTGGAAATGAACCCCTTCTTGTCACAGAAGGCAACAGAGGCCAAAAATAGGTTCAAAAAGGAGAGCAGGAAAAAAATCATAGGCCAGAGGAACACAAGCAGATGCTAAGGAAAAGACGCAAGGATTCACTCTCCACATTTTCAATATTTCAGTGAGGCATCATCCCACAATAATGTTACAGCAAAAGCACCAGGACACAGCACTAGGACAATTTTTGTGCGTCTTTCCATTACTTACTGACAACAAAATGGTATTTTAGCTGTTAAATGTAGGAACTTGTGTCTATACATCAGACTATCAGCTTGAAGAAATGCTGATAGGAACCAGATGTGACTAGCAGCAGGTTGGAATCCAGAAGTAAAATTCTGTTGCCACTCAAAGTTTAGCAATAACTTTGCACATAAGAAAATTTCCTCATCTTTATTTTTTACCATATGTACACTCCCAAGATTAACCCTGTAGTTCTCTCCTTATATAATTTTTCATAAAATGGAGAATCTCCTGGTATTTTGCATTTCATTTTTAAAAGTCATAATTCAACAATTGTATTGCCTTCATTGCTTTTATAAGAGTTAGAATAATTTGGTTTCCTTCCTATCACTAAGACCAAAGTAATTTCGGCACAGTGATGATTATCTTATTCAAGTGATAGAAGGAAGGGCAGAAAAAATAGTAAGGAAAGAAAGAGAAGCTATTTGCAAAGAGTTATTTGTCATTGTAGACAACTGGTAGAACAGGTTTTAATAAAAATAGGCTGAGATGGAACAGAGAAATCTATGGAATATCAGTGTATTTGTAAATTAATGCATCTGTGCAAAGATCTGTACAACTGCCTAAAAACATTCATCTGACAGAAGAGAATTAAGCACCCAGGATGCATTTTACAAACAAAGCTCTGAAAAGCAGTGCTGTGTTTATGCTCCTGAAATACAGCATTTCTTTGTATTACTTAAACAAACCCATCCAAGTCCTGGCATTACCTAAACAAACCCATGTTGGCTCCTATGTTCCTCTTTCTAAAAACCTCAGAACAGCCTCACAGAGGCAGCATCAAACTGCTAAAGCAGAGAAGAGCACTGAGCACAGAATAGTGATTTTTACCCCAGATATTCCCGCAAAGCAATTGTTTGTCTGCTCTGGTGGCAGCTTCCAAGAGGAAGACAGTTGGGTCCCTGTTGAGATGTGAAACTCAGAGACCTGAATATTAAAGAAGGCTTAAGATTAGATGTAAAATACAGGAATACAAAGAAGGCAATGCAGATGACACACTGATTTAAAGTCAGCATTCCAGCAGAACTAAGGATTGACAGAAGGTTGTAGGAATTTTGTTTCTGTGCTTACTTAATCCTCAGAGTGAACACTGTTTCTGTTAAGGTCAGCACCTAACATAAAAAATGATGTAATCAGTTCATAAAAGGAATCAAAGGCAATTGTTTTTAACAAACTGAAAACCAGTGTTGAACATATAAACATGAAGGAAGAAACTGCATTGTAACCATCTTGCCTGATATGCAGCAATTATCAACTGGAGAATATTTCCAGAATCCTTCTGCAGTCGTCCAACTGTAGCTCCAGGAATAAGCTTTGCATAATTCTGGAAATATAAAAAAAATAATTTAAAGCACAACAAAAGTCTAGGTGTCAAGGAGCTACCAACTAAAAAAACCCACAAACCCAAAGAAAGAGAAAACCCCAAACAAACAAACAAAAAACCCAAAACAAAAATGAAGGAGCTCACAACAAAACCAAGTACATTGAAGTCAACTGGTATAAATGACAGCAACATTTTCAAGGGTATTTGCAGTCTCCATTGCAAATGTTTTAATGAAAAAGTCAGATGGAGGAGAGCTGGTTTCATTTAAAATTCATTGAACATTTATTGTTAAATCGCCTCTAAGTGATTGGAAGTTTGATAGTATAGTATTCTTCAAGCTCTAATTTTTCAAATTTAGAGGGAAGATATGTTTTATCAACAGTTGTATTTCTCTTTAATAAAAATACCCAGAAACAGATTCAGCTGCTCTACTGTTGTTGCATTGCTCAAGAGTCTTGGACTTTACATTCAGCCACTGCAGTCACTTTTTTATCTTTGCACACGTCCCAGTGCTCTGTGGCTCTGATGGATTGTATTTTGAATTTCTGTGAATAATACAGTGCCAATTTAGCAATTTATTTCAGTGATAAGTTTTCTTTTCTTTTTGCATTAAATTGCACTGTGGCATTAACATGATGTCCGACAGCTAGATTTTAATATGGTGAATTAAAATTTGTCTTGCCTGATTGTTAATTACATGAACTTCCCTTGCTTTAACCCATGCCTTTGGAAAGCAGTGTGTTCATAATTTAAAGAAAAGCATTGTAGCACTAGCTTTCCTTTACACATTATCATGTCAAGGCTGTTATTTTAAATAAAAGAAAAATATCCAGAGAACTATTAATACACATGGGTAATTTGACACTCTTATATCTTTCTTATCCTTCATATCTCCATAAGCTCTGTGATTACTTTATGTATTATGTATGGAATAGTTATCATTCATTAGATTTCTAGAGCTATTGTAAATCAGTGGGATTAACTGCATTTTGTGTTACAGCTGGCAACTTTGCATTCCTGACTCCTCCTGTGATTAGTGCCCTCTCAAGGATTCTTGGAATATTGAAACTCTGTGTTTTGTACATGTGGACCTTCTGAGAGAAAAGATGACAAACCTGGAATTTAAAATAGTCCCCTTTAATCTGTGGTATGCAAAACAAACAGCAGGGATATGCTGCTCTGAACACTTTGGTTGATCTCTCCCCTATGAACAGAAATTTTCTGCATGGTGCTACAAGGATGGAGTTTCAAGCCCAGGCTGAGTGCGTGTCTCCAGTCCATTGATTAAACCTCACCTCCTAGCAAATATTTCTGTTCAACCATTGCCCAGGTGAGGCAGATTGATGTTTTTGGGATGGTACTATTGCAAAACATCCAAAGGATACCATGGAATTTAGTCCTTTGGCAAATATTCATTAAAAGGTGAACTGCGATTTTATAGGGATACTCTGATTCATGTAAAAGAAATTTGACAATTATATATGTGAGCTCAGTAGGGTTATGTCTATATTTTAGCAGTGTAAATGATAGAAGAATTTTCATCATAAATAGTGTGCCAAATACATAAAAATAATTTGAAATTCGGCATGAGTGTGGAGACTAGAGTATTTTTAGTTCAATTTTCATCAGTGCAAAGCAGCCCAATTTTCAAGCTATTTCTCCTGTGATATAAAAAGAAATAATTAATCAAAAAAAGAATAATTTTTGTTTCAAAACAAATGCTGCTTAGTCAGGACTAAAGATGGACTCTTTCCCCTATCTAAGTTTGAATATATTTTTAAAGAATTACACTTGGAAACAAAGAATATCAGCAGTAGTAGCAACTACTTTATGGAAGCTTAAAGACCAGTGTTTTCTTTTTATATCAAAGTAGGATCTGTTAAAATGTAATTATTATTGCCATATTCACAGATGCTTTGAGTGAATAGCTTTTATAGAATGAAAACATCCCCTGCTGCTTTGACAAGACTCAGCTGAGACTAATGGGGCTAGAAGTTAGACATACATCAATATATTATAAAATACCTATCTTTTAAAAAACATTTCCTTTTATAAAATAATCTCAAATATCAGGGCTCGGTGTAAAGGATTTTCTCTTGCATCAGATCTAAATGATCTCCTGAGGTTACTGTGCAGTAGCTTTTTAGGTGCACGGAAGGTTCAAAGGCAGCTCCGTTACAAGCATAGGTGTTCCATGCTTGTGCCACTCTCAATATTTGTGTCCAATAATAATACACTTGCTGGGGGATAAACTGAAAATTCAGTTGAAGAGGATCAAGAATATTACATGACTGAATTATTTTGGGCTAAATTGCTGGGGATTATACAGGGCTAGAAATACAAATAATATATTTAACAGTCTGAGCACTGCACTTAAGACTAATGGAATCTATCAAGTCTATTTAAAGAGGTGCTTTCGAAGTCCTCACAGTAATTTTAATGCAAGTTTGTCCCTGAGAACTCAATTATAAATAGCATTAGTCAGTATTGGTATCTGATGTAATTAGAAGCTGAGTTCAAGTAGATTTGAGATGAGATATTTGGGGAGAGTCTTGCAACCTCAAAGGATGAAAGGAAGGGTTTTTTGAGGGAGACTACAGAATCCCCACCACTGAAGCTTTTCAAGAGAAGTGAAACACCAAAACTTTTGGAGTTTAAAGTCCTCTGCCACCACTTCCAGGCTACCTGAGCAGGGGCCTTACCACAAGAATAATTCTCATTGTCGTGCTTTGCTCATTTTACATTCTTAAGCATAGATACTGGTTATTTACATTTAGATTACAACTTTGCATCACAGACATGAAAACATGGCAGTATTTATTTCCCTGTTTGGACATTCTACATAGACCCTTTAATGGCAATAGTTGTCTGGAAAAACTGCACCGTGACACTTGTGTATGAGTTTTGTACTTGCTTTGACTGATTTTCCACATCACCTACAGGACAAAAAGCAGACCATAACAAATACAGCTGTCCACATTAGTGAAAGAAAGCAGCATTAAAAGATGAAATCAGCAGATAGATTATATTTGGCGGGAATACTATACACCCTATATGATAGAAGGTAGTTGTACTTTATTTTTTCTTACAAAGAAAGTAACCAGAGCAAACCATTCCCTAGCAGGGTTAGCCATGATCTGTATTTTGTGTTAGCTATAAGCCTTTCTTTAGTGTTCCCTATTTCCAAAGGGTGCCTCTTGGTAACTTTGATACTGACATAAGACACAAGGATATTGAAATAGGAACACCTTGATAAGAATGCTGGTGGCCAGCTTCGAGGGTGACCATAAGCAATTTCCAAGGTAAAAAACAGTGTCATCAGCAAGAGAAATATTTCTCTGGACAAAAAAAGGCTCTGTAAATCAAGCAGGTATTTCCAAACTGCCTTCCTAGAACAGCCCTTATTCATGAAGCAACTATTAAAAAAAGGAAAAAAAAATTCTCCTGTCATTAATTGGATCTCTATTAAGAAATTGTTGAAGCCACTGCATTTGTAAGTGATCAACTTCTACTGTTATCAATCTAAATTTTCATGATCCAGCTCAGTATTCAATACAGCCTTCAAAAAAGCAAGGCAGTCAGTGCTTCAAGACACAGAGTGTTCCTTCCCTTGTCAAGGCTGTAATCTGAGAATCAGTTTATGCAATTTGTGGCTCTTGTCACTTTTGTCAAACAGCAGGAGCATCAGTCTTACTCAAAACAACTCCACCCCTGGAATCAGTTGCAGAAGTACCGGGAGGTCTTCCCTGGATTATGCAGAGGACAGAAACAGAAAACCATCCTACTGGTGACTACCTCGAGGACTCAGCTGCTCTCTCTTCTTCCCTACTTTCTTTTCTATTTTCCATGAGGTAATCACAGCAGAGGAGCTCTCCTCATTACTGTACTTCTGGTGTTAATACAGATTTTTTTGCAAAGGCATCTTCCTCAGAAAGGCTGTCTTATTGTATCAGCAGGACCATCCTTATTGGCTTCCTCTCAACCAACCTGAATAAATTTGGATGAGCAATTTCTCTCTGCTTGTCCCCTTTCACACAGCAGGGTGCAGCCAGGCAGCCAAGCTTAGGCTGCAAAACCCCTTATTACCCACAATGAACTCTTATCTAGAATCTCTTTTAGTATGTGAAGATTTTTTCCCCAGGAGCAGGACTCGACAGAAAAATGAAATAAGAATTGCAAGAGTCACAGAAATAAAGAAAAATGAAAAAAATCCAAACCAACAAACCCAGATCTCAAACCTAAACATGAAGATAACTGCAGGTTTCAGGTATATTCCTGTTTTATAAAAGTAAAATAGGTTGAGCTCTCCTCTAGCCTTATAAAATACAAAAGGCTAATCAAAATGATTACACTGAATAGTTTAGCAATGCATAGTTTGTCAATCCTTGACTTAAAGGATTAGTATGATTCAACTTGAAATCTGATTTAAAAGATACCTTAGAACACCAAAATCAATACATGAAGAAGCACTTAAGCAGAAGAGCTTTCCTCTGGTTTACAATCTCCTAGTTATTTTCATCACATAAATATCTTGTAGAATTCAGACCTTAGTACTAGAATTATTGTATCAGCTGTGAAAAAAGGTGAACTTTAAAACAAACATTGCCAAACCGAACATTTTAGTTTGCTCACCTCATATGTGTGAACTTGCTCATTTGTTACAGCAAAAATTAATAGAACGTTGTTTTGCACGAGTTTGTCAATTAATTGTCCAATTGTGGGGTACTCCTGCAAACAAACAAAAGAGAGGCTCATCAATCTGTTTCTCACGTGCTTTCAGTTCCTGTCTCCCATGAAAGACACATTCAAGTGATCATAATGAACACTTTGTTCTCTGTGTAGTATAAACTTTAATTAGGAATACATGTACACAAAATAAAAATAATGCATATAAGTTCCTCACTTTGCTTTTAAGGAAACCCCTCTGTGAAAAGTACAGAGCCAGATTCCATAGTGGGGGCTGTGGCTCAGTAGCATCTGTGTTATATATAAATATTTAATCCAAACAACAACACTGCACCAGAGCAATGGTATTTGTCCTACAATGAACACCACAGTGTTCATTGAATATATTCAATGTTTTCATATATTCAATTCACTGTATTCATTCAATGTATTCATATATTCAGTGTTTTTGAACACTGAATCTTAAGCTCTTAAGTTCTCATACAGGAACAGTGTCCTGCAAACTCCTGAACTGGTCCTGAATTCACACCATTTCAAGGAACATAATTAATACAAATCTTGCCTTCCCTGCAGAAGGAAATACTATTTAGTCTGATTCCACAGGCTTTCCTGTTGTAGAAATTGTATTTGTCCTTTCTTTTTTCTTAGTTATAATTTATCCTAATTCCACACGAACACACTGTTCTCTCTTTATTGAAATGTGCAGTTACAAATAAAATTGAATACATGAAATATCTGGATTCCCCAGCTTTTACACATTTCAGTGCTAAAAGTGTAATTCACTCATTTTCTAAGTTGTTGTTATTAGTCTTTAAATTTCCAGAATGCGAGAATGTACAAGATTTGTAGGTAATTACCAGAACAGTTGACATGGAATATTCATTATTGTGGTCCAAATGACAGTTCCCATCATTAGGAATAACAATCCCTGCCAGTTTACTGTCCATCCCAAAATGGGAATCAGCGTCACTCACAAACACCAGCAAATGTAGAGAATCATTCCTCCATCCAATTTTTTCCTGTCATTTAAAACACATCATTTTAACAAGCTATATTGCATCACAACATAAAGAAACAACAAAATATTTGGAGAACAGCATCTCAAAAGAAGTGAATAGCATAATTCTCAAGGAAGTATTAAAAACAACACATCTCCTAAGAGATGATGCTCATTCCATTGTCTTTGGCTAACATTTTGTTTCCCCATTCCTGTGTTTAGTAACATGGGTTGGCCATGTTCATGTCAATCTGCTTACTACTCTAAACATGGTTAATAAAAAAATATTTAAACAGAAAAACAGACCCAGTAATTATACCCATATTTGGGCTCATTTGTGCCTGGCAATTAAAAGGAAACTTAGACTAAAATATTGCAATATGCATGTTTTACTTGTATAGCCAAAAGTATTTTCACACAAATTTAATGAGGCTCTTGGTTTGTGTTAAAATTTTTTGAAAAATAATCTGTCACTTTGAAATACCAACATATAATACTAGAAGAGATAATATATGGAATGATGTCATACCCAGAAGTTTCAATTACCTTGCAAACTGCTACCTGCATAATTGCATCAAATCCTCCCTCTGGAGTGTCTATATTAGCAGAAATTCGCTGTCCTTTCACAATTTCATTGAATTTTTCAGCATCATTTGTCAGTGGCAAAACATTTTTATATCCAAAGGTGGGTAAGCACTCGTATGGTACACTTCTGCAAGAAGAGTGAGACAGCTTATAGATAATAGAGTGAAAAATCACTGGAAGGGCTACTTCAGATGCTTGCCTGGATTAGTTTTGGTGTTCCATCTCTTGCCTGTGCCTAAGAAGATTCAGTGAAAACCTAAAATAATTAAAGAGCATTCAATGACTTGGGCAATGGAAAAAATCTGCATAAAGGCTGGGAAATGCCTCCTAGAGCAGAGTAATTCAGCCAGTCACCAACGTGCAGCCCTTGCTATGCCCTCTGCTGTGCCTTGATCTCAGATTTGGAAGCATCTTGGGATCTGTAGATTCTTAATAGCATTTGGAGACAACCACCAAGGTGCTGCAGTCCTGCTTCAGGTTGCAGAGCCCAACTTCTCCCCTACACAGGTTAGCTAAGGGCTAGGGCATCCAGGGGCTGGGGAGACTGATAAACCTTAAGGGAGGGGAAAAAGTAGGAGAACAGCATTGATGGATAAATAAAACTGGTATTCTGTGTTGGGTTTGAGTTTTCAGCTCCTTAGTATGGTTCATAAAATTCTTATATATATATATGTATGTATATATATGTATATATGTGTGTGTGTGTGTGTGTATGTATATTCTAGAAAATGGAAGGAACTAAAGAAAAATACAAAACTGCATCCAGCACACTTTTTTGTGAACACATTAAGCACATTTGTAACTAGCAGTAAAAGCTAAAAAGTTGTCTCACTCCCAGATTCCTGTATCATAATAACGTAAGACTCAACAGAACGATGACCAGAAGGTGAAACTAAAAGAACCAAATCTTGTTCCACAAACCAACTCATTTAGCTGGAAGAGGGCAGAATTTCCAGTGAAACTGCTGAAATTAATTTTAGCCTAAAGATTATTATCATGACAGTGTTGGCATGCAAACAGATGTTGGGACTTTCCCTGCCTACCTGCAAGGGTTGTTTATTTCTGCAGCTGTAGTTTTGATAAATGGTGAAACTGGTTTTTCAACAAAAGATCCAAACCCCAGTCTAAAGTTGCTCGTCAGTTTTGACATCTCTTTTGAAAGAGTTGAACCCAATTCTTTGATTGTATTCAGATCATCATCCATGGAAGCTGAAAGATCCATGAGGTAGTAGAGATCAATTGGATAATCTTCAGTCTGGCGAACCTTGATCTGTATTGTTTCTTCATGTCCTATTAAGGTCAGGGGAAAGTGGAATACATATCAGCACTTCTGTGCAGAAAGCAATGCCAATTTCTTCATAAACTTCTATATGGTGACAACCATCAGGTATTTTAAACCACCAGTAGCATTAACAAAATACTTCAAAAATTGAGAAAAATCTCAAATAAGGGTCAGAAAAATTAAAAGTAGTTCTAATGTTTGGGGTTTTTTCTAAACAGTTCTTCAGTGATGCCATAAGCACAGAGTCAAAACTGATTGCTATAATTTGAAAAAATATGAAAACATCCCTTCAGCAGTATGCAGCTTTAGAAAATTTAGATGTGAAGCTAATTAAAACTAGAGGTAGCGCTTTGGGGTCCTACTATATCCTTTAAAAAAATTAAAGAAAGTTGAAGTCTATACAGATTTTATCCTCAGTTCCAACACTATGACCTGACCTAACTGGATGTATCTTACTTTTTTTTGTTCGAAATTTTCTCTGGGAAAAATTCACATCTGAAGGACCAAAGGTAGTTCTGGAATGCTACCATAAATGTCACTGGTACCCTGTAAATCCTCAAAGCAAGATTTTATGCCGCCTCTGAGATACTCTGTTTGCCAGACCAGCAGGGGAGAGGCACAGGAGCTCAGCTGGGGAGGAGCCAGGGGCTTTCATTCTCTCCCTGCCACCTCACTGGCAAGAGAAGAGAGGAACTAAAAATATATATCCTTATTTTTATGATGTACCCAGCACTTCTGAAAATATTCTGAACTCAGCTGAACCTAGTTTTCATGCAGTGAGTCAACAGATAATTTTTATCTCAACACAGGTTTTCATCTTTATTCTGTCAAGATATTTTTTAGCTTGGTCAAACCAAGAAGTTTCAGTTTATCACACTGTCTGAAATAAACCCATGGACTGTGACTCACCTGGTCGCAGCCTTAGAGTTAATTTTTGGGGAGAAATCTGTGTGACATCGGAACTGTTCTTCTGGGATGATGCAGTTAGGGGATCATTTCTGTGAATTTCTACTTCTGAAATGGGAAACTCAATCAAATTCAACTGGCATCCTTTAGACAAAAGATTCTCCAGGGTATCACACCTCCCATGAATTCCAGACAAGTCTGTGTAGTTCTAATGCAAAAAGGAGAAGCAAGGGATGAGTTAAATGTTTTTACTGACTAGCCACCAGCATCTGCTGGACAAAAGGTCAGTTCAATGCAGTGAATGGAAACAAAGATGCAAGTTTGTGCTAACTAGTGCAGAACTATATATGGGTGGCACAGAAACCCTAACTTGCCCTTCATGGGTCATGTCACACAGGTGTATAATTCATGTAACTTACACCAACTTGTTATCCTGGGAGAAACTGCTCTATTGTTGGGGAATGGGAATTGTGCCACTCACTGCATTTAGTTTCTCACAGTACTGGGAATGATAGCACAAAGCCCCTCTGAGCCACTGGTTTTTCTGTCACAGGATTATGCCACAAATTCATCAGTCTTTCCCAGACAGTTTTGAACTGCTGATTGAAGCACATCATTTAATAAAAGAAGAGGTCTGGCTAATAATAAACTCCTGGACAATTTGTGACAAATCAATTGTGGATACCCAGTGTTTACTGGTTCTT
Organism: Polioptila caerulea; assembly: GCA_013397295.1. NCBI lineage: Eukaryota > Metazoa > Chordata > Aves > Passeriformes > Certhiidae > Polioptila > Polioptila caerulea. Next base: position 34,294 of record VYXF01000461.1, read on the forward strand.
TTTTCTGACCTACTCTCTATCCTCAGCTCTCATTTAACCTGTTCACTGAGGCAGGCATGAAGTCCTTGTTCCTCTGCCAGGTGCCCAACAATGACCACAGCCTGTCCCCACAGTTCCTCAGCACCAGTGGTGCTCTCAGCATCCACACACCTAATTTTGCCCTAGCATCCTCCTTGACCTTCTCCCAGCCAGAGGGAATCACAAGCCTACAGATATCAACTGGACATCTCACAATTTATTTTCATTACTCAATTCAAAGCATTGATATGCATTCCTTTCCACAGCACTGCTACAGGGAAGGTACTAACCTCACATGGTGAAGTTAATAGTTACTTTTACAAAGAGGCTTCTGTGCCTTATTACCATTTCCCAGAGCTATGTCTAGAGTTAAGATTCTCAAACTCAGTCAGCTGTCTCCTGGAAACTGCTCTGGCCTGCAAGCCCTTTTGACCAAAACCTGAGCAATGCCTGGCAAACCTGAAACATTCAATTCCTGGCAGATGGTCATGGGGCAATACCATGCATCTGCTCTTTTCTCCTTGGTTTGGGCAAGCAACCCACAGATCAGCCATTAAGCCACAAACATTCTCTGAATTCAGTCACTGAAAAATTTGCCATGCAAAACAAAACAAATTTACTTTAAACCTATTAAAACCAGAACTATGAGTCTTTTTCCACCACAATATCACCCTTCATGCCTGAAAATTGTCAGAGATCTTATATATTTTGGTGGAAACAGTGTTGAGGCACCTGCTGAGAACAGTGGTTTATTATTCTCCAGACTGAACCTGATGCCTTTGCCCAGGCAAATCTCTCACCCACTGCTTCTTGAATACAGTACACATAAATTAATGTACCATTATAAACCTTTCACAGGGAGATCCATATATTCTCCTTTAGTTATACAGTTTGTAACTCTTCAAAATGTGAGAAGAAACAAACTCATATTTGAAATACATTTACAAAGAGTGTTCTTATCCTACAAAGGACAGTGGTTTCTTTGGAGGTGCTCTTGTTTGCTCTGACACTAAAGCTCCTGTGTCTTTTGCACGCTTGATGAGTGCAAAATTTCTTTGTTTTCTAACAAAGAAATGAATGAGCTCACGTACAAAGAAGAAAAATCATGTTTACTACAGTGAAGTTTTCAATAGTTCCACAGTTTTGTTTGTTTTGGTTTTGGGGTTTTTTAAATCAATAAATTACACTGGGCTCTTTTTTTCCCCGAAAATACACGGCAGTAGTCAAAATTATGTGATCTGATTTCAACAAAATTCTGTTTTGTAGTACAAAGGTAAAAACTACTGCAAACACACTAATGTGGAGTCTTTTTGACCTCCAAGGTAACATACTTTGCAAATGGCAAAAGGTGTCTTTTTAGAATTTTTATTTTAAACATGCAGTTTTTTCTTTCTGAGCTATTTCATAAAGAGTATTTTAGTCCCATGCTAAGTGTCATTTTGCTATATGCAAAACCAATAAAAACTCTTAGCAGCAAAGGTGTGATCCAGAAGCTAAAATGCAAAAGACTTAATTTATTTCTCTAGCATTTCTGTCAAGTTTTTAGTCGTGATAGCTGACTATCTTGTTAATGCTAATGAACTTAGAGCTAGAATCTTCACTGTGAAGTGGGGAGATATTATTTAGCACCATTAACAGGAAAAATTTTTAAAAGCAGAGATGTGAAGCCATTTGCCCAGGGTTGCACTGAAAAAAAGAAACAAAGGTATAGGAAACAAATCCAGATATATTTTTAAAGTCCAATGTTTTAGCCAAAACACATTTATATCATATGAATTATAAAGCTGACATTATTGTCACAGTTAAAATCAACCACAAATTAGTAATTTCTATATAGAAGTTTTACATCTGCAAACCTTTACACTGTTGATACCTGCAAACCTTCTGTTTACACTGTCTGGCTTGGCACGTAATCTGTAAGATACAGTCTGGCCTCTGTGTCTGGTGCTTCATCATCAGTGCTGGGGGTGAGACAGCCCTGGGACTGATGATCTGAGACCCCCCAATAACACTTCTATTTTTGCCTTAGATTTGAAAGGTTGATGTTTCTGTGGGTTTTTTTCAAAGAAGAAAACAAACAAACATCCAACCAACCATACTATTAATAACAGACCATGTAGAGTAGATTAAATTCCAGTTCTGATCCCTAGAAGTCTTCACTAAGCACTGCATGCATTACAAAACCATGGGCTGACCCAATTAAGTCAATACTTCATCACTGGGAGCAACTACAAAGACTTCAAGTCTTACTTTGAAATTTTTTTTTATCACTCTACCTCTTGCAAACACCAAGCGCAGTGTGGTCCGGAAAGCAAACAATCTTCACAAGTCACTGTGCCTTCCTGAGAACAGGTCCCTGAATTTAAATCCAAGAAGATAAAAGGCTGTTAATAATATGCTTAATCATTCAGTTTATGAAGAAACTTGTCATTTAGAGAATGTGGGTGGTGAAAAATGCATACATTTAGCAATATTTAGGATTACTGATAAAATTTCTTCTTTACAGCAGTTCTATTGGTAAAAGATTAACTCTCCAATAAAGATTAAAACCTCAGAATTGCTGGCAATTAACATACCTCCTTTTGCATGCTTTATGGGTGGCATTCACTTAGAACACACTACCTTGTTCCCCCAGTGCGCCCGACAGAGTGTTATGTGTGTTTCTGCTATGGTGTAGGTAAGTAATTTCTTACATAGCCAGAGATATTAAAAGAACAGATTTATGCTCACTCTGTATGTTTAAAATTGCTTCACTCGGCTCTGTAGATACTTGTTATGATTTCTATCCATTGTGTAACTACCTTAGAAACACTCAGTCATACATATAATATGAAAGATTCTTAGCAGATCAAACTGTGATTAGTGAAAAATGAAATTGCTCGAATGTCTGTCTCTTTCACAACCTGTTGTGCTATGTAGTGACCACCAAATTGTAGATGAATTGGCAACGCAGCCCTAAAGCAGTCTGTCAAAGAAAATGTCATTAAAGAGAAAGGGAAGATTAAATACAGAAGACAGAAAGCTATTTTGTGTCATCTTCAAGCAAAAAACAATGTAAAGTGGTTTTGAAATGGATCTCCCTGCCCCTGAGCCTTACCTTGCACATAGTTATTTCTTTGCAGAAATAGGAAACAGAGGCAAAGCAATTCAATCCCCATTCGTTTTCAGTGCTGGCTGCATGACAAAATAATATTAGCTTGTTAATTATCACCTGCATAAAAGCAGAATGTCGTAAAAACCATGCATTCCTGGAGGGTTTGTTTTCAGATGTCACGTACACCGGATTGCGAGGAAACTTCAACCCCAGCAGGACGGACCATGAGCAAAAGTGAAAACAAGGGCTACCTGGGCAGGTAAAGAGGACAAGCTGTGCACACAGTAACGTGAACATGGTTATCACTTCCTTGTTTTCCTGGACTCCTTATAAGGCATGCGGGGAAAATTCATTCAGGTGAAGATTTCTGTCAGTCCCAGCCACTCTGGGTCCTAGAGCAACCCAGCCAAAGGACCGTGTTTGCCGTGTACAACAACCCTTTTAAAACTCCTTCAAAATAACACCTTTAATTGTGCCCTGAGGGGAGATGGATCATTAAGATTGCCAAGTGAGTATACCTGGAGAGAAGTAAAAATCCCATTTTTCCAGATTTCCTGATGTGGAAGGAAACTCATAAAGGCAATTGGGAAAAAAAACCTGACCCAAAACCAAAAAACAACCCAACAAATAACCACCCAAAACCCCCCAAAAAACCCAAAAAGTTATCACTGATTAAAATTGAAGACTTGGCTTCAGTACTTCAAGATACCAAGTACATTGATTTTATTAAAATTCGAAACAAAGGGAAATGCTGCAGTAGTGGATTTTTTTAATATAAAGAAGAAGGAATTATTTCATTTCCAGTACAGCAACAGACTTGAAAAAAGGATCACGTCAGCCTTAACTCTGCCTAATAACTGGCAGAATATTCTACAGCAGAGAAACAACTGCATAGCAGGTTACTGCTGTCTCCCCTGCGCCTTCCCAACCTGAAATGAATGCAGAATATGTATTTCTTACCACCTTATTAAAAGGACATCCTTATTTCCAGATTTCATCTCTTCCCATCTTTTATGCTCTGCTACTGTTTGTCTTAAAAACCATTTGTTCAAGACAAGTCCTGTCTTTTCCTAAGGATTTGCAATAGTGAAAGTAGGGATGGGTCTGTATTAGTTAAATTCAACATGCCTGAAACATTCCTGGGCATTGAGGCCAACTGGCACAGAAAGACCAGAGTTTATGATTGCAAAGTGCCTATTGGGACCATTCTAGCAACCGAATTGTGCCCAGAAATTGTTTGCAGTGAGTGTTAATTGGAAGAGGTCAAATTCATGCCAGGGAGCATTTTAACAGTCTAATAGTACAGACAATCTCATTCTAGTGCCTGGAAATATTCCCAGGCACATCCAGCTTTACTAGTATTTACACAGGCTATGGGTAGCTTCAATAGCAACTCAGACTGGATTACATCAGGACTACCTTTGCTCTGCCCTTGTGTTCCCACCCCCTTGCTCTTGCTAGTCAGCGTTCATGTCCAAACACGCTGCGTTTCCAACTGATCCAGCCTAAAACCCAGTCACCTTCTGGGGGAAGATGGAGTTCTGGTTTTCATCTGGTTGGGTCCTGTGGCTGCCCAGTCCAGAGTTCAAGGCAGAACTGGCAGGAAAGGTGAGAATATGTTAGGCCAATTTAGCCCAGTTTAGGCTGTTGTGGAACCATATCTTAATTTCTATTTACAACAACATTCTTGAGTCTCCTTCAATTGCTCTCTATGCCTCAGAGTGCCCTTTGTAAGGAACCTGTTCAGCTACAGCAATTTCCTGTGGCACGAAAAAAGCATTGATTAGATTATGTTCCCTCAGTTTGTGAAGACACAACACTGTGAGAACACTGTCTATGTAATTACAGAGACAAAAGGTCAAAAAGAAGTGGAATCAAGCAAAACTGTTTGCTCTTGCTAAAAAAACATCCTCCTGTAATATGCCATTCAAATATCCTACTTCCCTGCGTCTGACTGACATTTGTGTATGTGTCCTTTGATATTGTTAATATATCTACAGCCTTGCAGCACTCCAAAACCCAGTGCTTTCTCTCTCAGTGTAGAAGGTCACCTTGTAGCTCCTACTGGCCACCAGCCCCAGGAACACAACAACCCTTCAGAGCACAGGGCTCGGGGGCATTCCTTCAGCCAGCACAAGGTACCAGCCACCAGCAGTGTCTCAAACTAAGAACCAGCCAGCTGAACAGCTGGCAATTAGCAAATGCTTATTCCTGGATTCAAAATACCAGACTTTGAAGTGTAGAGAGAATTAGTAATAAAGCCCACATAAAACTTACAAATTCTATTTGATATTATCAGTTCCCCATTTGCTTGTGAGGTAATGTTTTATACAGGTCTTGGCAAGAATAGCATGGCTAGAGGCTAAGTGCCTGCCTCTGAGTGAGGTGGTTGCCAAAGAGTATCTGAATTAAGTCTTTCCTGAATAAAATAGCTAAGTTTCTGCAAATTATTAGGAATAGACCTCTCTGGATTGCCTGGAGAGAGCAGAGAAGGAAAAGAAAGTAACAGAACAAACAACAAAAACAGACAAGGAAAAAAAAATGGAGAGCAGGAGTCTAAGAGAGGTCCTGAAAGAGATACAGTGTGCACCAAGAGTAAACCCTGGGCAAGGTAAGAATACCTAGACAGGAAGCAGACAGATGATTCTTGTTTTGAAACATCACCTGTGATAGCTAATGGTAGGTTGATCAGGAAGTTCCTCTACTAGATCAATGCTTTATTTGCTTTAATTATCACTAGAAGAGTAGAATCTCAATCTGGAGCAGCCATGCTGATGTGGGAAGGATGTGCAAAATGCTTTGGGGGTCACGGCATGGCTCAACAGCAGGATTCCCTTTCTTCATGAGGTTTTTAATACAGTCTTGTGTCACCCACCCAAATTAAAGGCATTGATTCAATGAGACACAACAAAAAGGTAGTTTATAGTACAGAAAGAACACAATTATTATTGCTTCCATCAGCCACTATATCTTCATTTTGGAGCAAATTCTGGTCTCTATTTAATCAGAGTTACAGTTTTTAAACGACACATCAGAACATGAAACAGCTGCTTATCATTCAGTGTAGGCAATGCTGAATAATGCAAGTCTTCCCTGCATTCCTGGCATGAATATAGTCCTGATCTCTCAGCTTCACACTCAACCCAGCTCTTAATTCCCAATGATCTTGTCATAGGCATGCCCATAAAGCCTGGAAAAATATGGAACAATTTAAAGTCTGAATGTCCCCTGGCTGAGATGATTTTCGGAATATTTACAAAGGTGCAAGGAGGCACCTCTTGCACTTGAGAAAAGCTTTCTCAAGTTTGTGAGGTGGAGTCTCCCTTCTCTCCACACTATTCATCTCCTCAATGTATCTGGGAGAGGCAAAGGGCTGCACTCCTTAGGTCAGAGCCAGGTTGTTTTGTACTTGAAACATCTGGTGACTTTTTTCTCTCTATGGTTGGAATCCCAATCAAATCCTGAAAGCTCGTGACAATCTTTAGTGGAGAATCAAAGTAGATTTTAAAATTTTAGTAAAACTTTTTAACTTGAACGGTAGTTAAGTGAAGATTCTACAAAGGTCTACAGGGGTTCTTCTCTCCCAAAGAAGACATATATTCCGTAGCTGCATAGTCAAGTGCTTCCACACTCTTGGGCCAGCAGAAATGGAAAGCATTTTCTTTGGGAAGTCTGCACAGAAATACATCCCCCAGTAGCCTGACAGACCCAGTTCCAGAGAACAGCAATGGCAGATGTTTCAGAGGGTGCCTGGCAGTTAGCTAAGCAAGGAAGGCTGTGAAAAGTTTCTAAGCTTGAAACTTTGATTCGTCTCTAAGGAGCTAGAGATGATGTGAGTATCCACACAACGGTGTGAGAGTTCTGCACACAGGCCAGTCCAACACAGACAGAAATCACACACAAGGTCTGCACAGACACTGCAAGGACTGTCCTGTCCCTGCTTCTGCTGCAGTACAGATCTGACAATGCTTTAGGGATAGCTGGCAAAAACATTCCAAGAGGAAGCAAAAATCCCTAACAAACAGTTGTATTTAATGGGGAAATTCACAGTGAAGGTGGAAGTAAGAGATCAGCAAAATCAGCAGCTTTTGGTGTTTTGTTTTTGGGGTTTTTTTTTGGTTTTTTTTTAGTTGATACATCCTCTCTCTCTTTCTTTATTAACCATCATGGTGGGAGATGGGTATTGCTCCAACAGAAAATGACATCCATTCAAAGAAACTGCTGCAAGCAATTGAGTCCTGTATGAGTGACCCGGTGAAAGCAAAGGTCTGAACATACAGTGATGGAGCTGCTTCATTTCAGCTCCTGTGTTTTGGGGTGTACTAACATCATATCCCATTAGGGCCTATGACCAAAACACTGCCACAGAGCCCAGTGAGACGTGGTCCCTCCCACCCTCCAGGTGCTGTTTCCAAGCATGGCTACACACGATGGGATGCAGTTTTAGAAGAAGAAGAGGAGGGGTGCCTGTAGCCTCTTCTGGAGGGTGACAGGACATGAAGAATCACATAGAGGAGAGGAATTTTCCCCTCTGGCTCTGAGCAAAATAAGGTGTTGGGAATTGGTGACTCAGGTTGTGATTCATGCTCTGGTCTCCTCTTATTTCCGGAGCAGCGTGCTGCTGTTAGAGGAGGGCAGGGAATGTAGTCAGCAAAGTGTCTCTGAACAAACAGAGGGGCAGAGGAGGAAGGAGGAGGGACTGCTCACCAACTGTACAGTGAGCAGCAGGCAGGGTGTTTCCAGCTTGTATTCACCTTGTCCACAGCTCTGACCTGGCTGGCTCCAGCCAAGGGTGTGAGCAAACCTTTGTTCTGAGTTTTTTGGCATGGGTGAGCAACATGAAAGATTTGTTTTCTTTTCAGATTTGAATACACTCTCACGCTTAAAGAGAAATAATCAGACCTCTGAACTGCAGAAGGGCTCAGGTGGAACTGGTAGGAAAATGGAGTGGGACTGCCAACCAGCCCATGACACTCAAATTATGCCAAGGACTTCCACACAGCCCATCAAATCTCACCTTGGTTTCTCTTTGCTTTTCTTGGCTATGTGGTACCCCTTGCTTTCCCTAGACTATAAAAATGTGGATCAGAGACAGCAGAGCAAGCACCTCTCACTGCTGGTGGGTGATCATGCTGAGCATGGGAACTGGTTTTATGCACAGAAAATAATTTTATGGCTGACCTTACTTAGACCTACAGAAGTGTGGTGCCTTGCTAAACAAAGGGTTTGAATAAGGTTATTCTAGGATAACCAAAACAGATAAGAATGATTAGTCTAGCGCCCAAGCAGCTGCTAAATACTGAGGAAAGTGGGTTCAGGTACTGCATGAAAGCAGCTCCATTTCTGAAGCCTCCCAGAGCTATTCCGGACCCGGCCGGTTTGATTCCATTTGCAGACACCCAGCGCTCAGCCCACCCGCTCTGCCGGCGGCTGCCGCCGCTCCTCCAGAGAAGAGTTGATGGTTTCGGAGCCTTTCGTGCAGAGTGCTGCCATCTCATGACTACCCTGCTCCTCTGAAGTAGGAAAACGAGTACTCTCAAACTCCTGCCGGAAAATGGTGATGCTGAGAGTCCCATTACCTTTTAACAGTATTTTGCTTTGTGACTTATATAAAAAAACTTTGGAAATATTCACGTCTTTGTAAAACTATTGATTCACTTATGTTATATTAGAATTGTAATTTTGTTTGCATCCTTTTTTTTGAAATTCCGTCTCTCACATTAAACAGAACATTACTTCCATTGTCTTGGTTAGAAGCTTGATTACAAGGTTCCAAAATGTCAGAGATCATTTTCAATATCTTTATCAGTGTAAATTATTACTGTATTTTATAAATCTTGCCTTATTCTTATGTGTTTCTACTGAAAGCAGGAAGGAAATTCAAACTAACAGTGCCTGCTCACATGCAAACAGGAATGCTGGAAAACCAGTATTGTACAGAATGATTACTGCTTCTACAATTCCTAAAGTACTTGTCAGAACTGCTGATATTATCTGTCTAATAAACCCATGCAAAACGAGGATTGTGTAAATGGAGCCACCTCTAAATAAAAATACAGTCAAACTGAATCAATTCCAAGTATTTTGCTCAGTAATACCGAAAGAATAAGGCAGAGCAGATTTTCTCTAACAATGTTTTCCAGGAGTTCAAAATGATTAATCATGTAAATGCTGTCAATAGTATTAGATCCCCTGATACCTCTGATACCTTATTCCTCTTATCTCATGTGGGTTGTGCTCTAGTTTGACATTTAGCAAACAGAGTCATGCTTTTTATCTGAACCAATAAATTAACAGAAATTTCAAAAAATACTATTGTCACAATAAAAAGAAGGCACAACACTGCAAAAGATCTTACAGATACTGAAGATATGTCCTTTCACCTTACACAGCTCTCCTAATAAACTTACGGAAATCCACCATAAGTCTTGTCAGACTGCTTGGCTCTCTGGCAGAGAGGCAAAGAGAAAGTGGCTCTACTCACCGTTATGCAAGGGCTACTTGAATTCCTATCATCCAATCTGCAAGCAAATAACTTCCATTTTACTGTGATACCCACACCTACAGTGGTTTGTCCCTGTCACTCTTACTAGAAGATTGTTTCAGAGACTTCACTCTTCTCATGGCTGGAAACTGCCTCAGCTCCAGCCTGGAAGGACTAACTTTCAATATATATCCATTTATTTTAATGACAACATTGTCTGGCAACTTAAATAGCTTCTTTCCTCCCTAGTATTTGCCCTGCCCTTCTTTCCCCTCCCCTTGATGTATTTATAGAGAGCAATTGTATATCCCTCATTCTTTGTTTTGTCCAGTACTATTTTTCTGCATTTCTTTCAATGTACTTTCCTAATTATGGCTGACAGACTGTTCTCAGTACCCAGAGGAGCTTTGACCAGAGGAGCCCCCTACAATGGTGTTTGTACTCAGGTATCCCTTCTCTAAGTCTCCTATGTGATATCTAAGGAGGATCACTTTGGCTTTTCCCATGGCTCCACTCCAGCTCTCTCAGGATCCTTCTATGACTGACCCAGACATTATGGTCTTCCTCCTACCCAATCAACTTGCCACAATTTACAACAGAAATAATTTCTACCTCAATCTGGGTGTGATCCAGCACTTGCACTATTAAATTCTACCTGACACCTCCAGGTCTCTATTCCTTCATAATGGAACAGATATTTTTCTCATCTGACCACACCACCTTCAGCAACAATGGAAGTGTTGGCACTTTGAAGGACTAGGTGAAACAGTAAAGCTTGAAAACCTCAACTTTAGGGTAGCCCAGTAATTCCCTTTCTAGAGCAGATGGCACCTTTCAAACATTTCCCCTGCCCTACTACATTTTATTAAACATTTATTGTTTATTTTCTCTATTTTATCTTCAGGCAATTGTTTATTATTTCTGGAAAATGCATGCAAAATTTCCAGATTACTAAGGTCAGTTAATGAAACTGTAGATATGACGTCATTTTTTCCTCTGCTTTTTCTCTCTCCTGTGTTTTGGGAGATCTTTGAAGGAAAACTTGATCCTGTACCTGAAATTAATTTTTTTCTTCTTTGAGCAGTAACAAACACCACTTCACTACGAGCTAACTAAACCTTGTTTATAAATTTTCAGGTTTTTTAATGTTAGCTTTTATTTCTACAGTTTCTTCTATTTTTCGCCATGATCTGTACCATCATCGTTACAGAAGAGAGAGAATTTGTTTGGTTTGGGGAGTATCTACACAGTCTTTAATCTCTATCAGAGAGAGAGCACTTGCCACCGACCAGACTCCCTTTTATTTGTGTGATAGGAGAAACTTCCACTTTTTCAAATATTGTTACAGATGGTATGTCTGCAAACTTGACAGATCTGACTGCAGCCTCCACTTCCAAAATACCATTTTCACTGATGCTCTGGTATGGTGGGGGCTTTCACTCTCTTTGCTAACTTCTAATATTTTTATTTCTCTTTTAAGGATTTGTAAGGCACTAGCACTGTTCATCGTCCACTTACAGTACAAATTACAGATTTTAAAATTATTATTCAAATTAAATTTTAATAGGTTTGGAGCCTTCATCCAATTAATATCACTAACTAATTTCTTCAGGTACAGAACTTCACAAGGACAAATTTTGAGAAACTAACAGGCCTATTCTCATTCATTCTTTCATTTGTTTTCAATTTAATCAAGTTGGGATAACTTTAGCTAGGTTATTTTCTACAACCAGCTGCTCTATGTCATCACTACCTAACAAAGATCACCTAGAATAGCATCATGGTAGTCCAGTGACTGCTTGCTGATGAAATCTGCCAGCTATTACACCCTGGAATAACTGGCTCGACTGTTATCAGCAACATTTGCTTTATACTCTATTTCTGACAAGTTTAAATCTCCCGCAGGGAGGCAATGCTTGGGAGTTTCTCTTTCATGCTTGCAGTCATCTGAGTCAGATCTCTCTGTAAAATGTTGTTCCTTAGAAGCCCTTCAGAAGACCTTTAGTTTGACAGATTCCATTCTGCCCAGGCCATCTCTCTCTGCCTCTGGAGGCAACTTCACTGCTACCGAGGGATGTCTCTGTGCCACTGGTTTTATTTCTAGTTTTCTTAGAAGACTACACATTAGTTTAAGTGTGTTTCAGTCATAGATTACCCACCCACCATCCTTCACTACTCTTTGAAGATTTGGGGTCATCTTGGATCCTGCAGCTCCAGTCTGTGTTTGCAGTTTTTGTACACAAACATCTCAGCTCATCTTCTATGACAATGTGCAATTTTTTCTAAAGTGTCACATCCCTTTTATTCCTAACATCCAGGCCACACACACCACATTCTCACACGTGTCAGTGTTGATTTTGCCTGTCCATTTTTCTCCCGTCTAATATTTCTTTCTCCCTACCTTATTCACCACACTCTGCTTTTCAGAACCAGGCATCAAAATTACTTGCAAGTGTCCCCCAATATCCTCTCTTATTTCTCAGGATTCTTTTACTGATTACACTGATGTGTGTCTATATCTATATCTATAGATGTCATCATCCATTATTTTGTAAAATGCTACATGACCTGTTATACTATAATGATACCAATTATAGTAATCACAGTTCCACAAAATCAATGCCATGTTTGCTCCAACAGTGTTCATCCACTTTGTGTGAAAAATCCCCCTGCTTCTCAAAAGCTAAATTCCTTACAACACTCCTCATAACACCAATTCTTAAGACATCTGCTGCTCTTTATTATCTTGCATGCTTTAACACACCCTCTTCAGGAATGAAACCCTGCAGTGGGAGTTTTTCCTTCAGGACAAACCTACTCACACAGATTTCCTCCATTTTTTGTTCTTTCCAGTGCTCATTCCTTTAGTCTTTTATGCTACAATGTGAGCTGGTACAGTTATACTTCATCCCATAAATGATTGCACTGCCAGTGGCACTAAAATGGCTTCTCTTTTATAAATGGAATAAATAATAAACTGCATAAACATACCATGTGTGTATTTCCCTGGAATACAATCATTTTAGCTTCAAACTATGCTATAATAGGACTGCTGAACTTATGAGGCAGTTTTAAAATAGCTCCTGTTAAAATAAGTGTTTTTGCCTGAAAGAGCTAAAGTGAAAGCTTGAATATACTTTTGAACTTGAGTAGCTTTGTGAAATGTCTCATCAGCTCTCCTGGAGATATTTTAGTCATTGGGAGTTAATCATTACCTGAAATGATGGGAAAAAAACCTATTCAAAGCCAGTCTACCATGTAGTGTTGTGTTAGGGAAGAAATGCAGACACTGACTCATAGCTGTCAGTTATTTGTTCAGCCAGTTATGATGTGATTCTTTCCAATATTATTTTCCTTTTGATCTGCAGTAAGATACTGATCTGATGGATGAAACTTGCTCAGTTAGAGCAAGACCCTGCCCACCCTAATCAACAGAGACACTTGAGTGTCAAACCACAAGAGGAACACTACAAAATTTTATAACAGTACAGGAAATATATATAAAGGTAAAGAGGTCAATGAGTTAACATTAATCTGAAAGAGGCATTTGAGTGCCCTCTAAAATCAGAAAAATTGTGCTTGGCAATGGCTGTGAGCAACAGGAAAAACTAAATAAAAATTAAAACAGGGGGGTCAAAAACTGGTGCTGTGTTTGCCCCCAGGACCGTGCCGAGTCATGGATATTGCAACAATCAAACCTCCAGGGAACAGCAGGCACAGGGCTTGGGCTGACACACAGGACGTGTCTCACTCTGCACTTCCCATTGATACAGTCATGAGCAAACTGGTTCCTGGCTTGAGCCTGTCAGGTGCTACAGAGCACATTTTCTTTCTATACTACAAAGCCAGGCAAGTTCCTCTCCAGCTGTGTAGTGTCAACTTTCTTGCACCCAGGGAAAACAGAAACACCTTCTTCTGCCTGTATCATGCTCATATGAAGATTAGACAAGATGGGTACATGATGTAATAGTCAAAAATCAAGGTAAAAATTTGAATTTAGATTATCTAACTATTAGTGTCAGCACTTGTGGAAAGTGCCTATTTGTCACGTTCTCATGACATCACAATTTTCTGTCTAATTTTGTGGAATTTAATCAATATTCACAGTTTTACGCAAACAGTGAAGCAAACAAAGCCATTGCAGTTATTTATTCAGACTGTGCTGACACACAGCTATTCATGATGTCTGTGCATCACATTACTGATAAGAAACATTCATTTTTACTGGGTCCCCTTCATCATCAGTTTGCTCAAGGGGAATAATAAAGCTTGTTTTTCCTTCATCCTGAACTGATGTTTACGTTCTCATGCATTACCATCTGATTTGTCCTGACCATTTTAAAAGGAGTATTTTTCTCTTCTTTCCCTGCTGCTTCAAAATCCCCTCTTAAGTTTATTTGCTGTGCTTGTGGGTTGAGCAATGACAGATTCAGCTCATTTTTCTGAACTTGCATATTACCAAATCTTTCAAGATTTGGCCTTTTGCTTACATTCTTCTAAGTTCATGGTTTTTAGGGTGCATCGTTTTCTTCATGAACCTGTATTGTGCTGCTTCTGTTGTTACAGTGAAGCTTGAGGAAAATTGTTCCTCAGAAGTAGTTTCTCCCCTCTTACAACTAGAACAAATCCAGGCTCAGGGTCAGACAAAGCATCACGAGCTCCAACCTGGGAAGCTTTCCTGGCTGAGGAAATTCCTCAGTGCAGTTCTTGTGGCAGAAATCTGACAATCTCTGTTTACAATGTCTATTAACACTCTGAATAACAGCACAGGAACCACAGAGGCCTTGACTCTATTCCACAAGGATGGCAGGTAAATATTGCCAGAAAAATAACAGTCCACTGTCATTAGCAGGGGATTTCCAAATCTGAGCCTGAAAGCCTGAGTGGAGGACAGCCAAACATAAAAGATGTGGAAGCCAGGAAAGGGTCAGAGAGGGAGCAAAGCTTGCTGAAGCTGATTTTAAACAACCATTTGAGGTATTGGCTGTGGTTGTAATATCCACCGCTGTTGGATGAGATTAATTGCCCCTAGCGTGATTCTCAAGGAGGGAAGAAGCATCTTCTAAGGATGCCAAGGTTCATCATTCCAAGTAGGTTTTCTGCTCTGGGGAGAAATGGCAGCATTTGCATTTTCTACCCCCAGACAGTTCTGCTAAGTGAAGAAAAACCAATCTCTCCATGACCCTCATAAAACACCTCTGCAGACACAGCCAGAAGGCTTTATCATACAAGTGCCATTCCTGAGTAGTCTGGCAGAGCCTCATTTCAGGGGCAGCTAGAGCTAAATGAATCCTCATTTGGACCAGGCTCTACCTCCCACACAAGTGGCCTGCAGAAGGCTGAGGATTGCCTTACCAGCCTTCAGGGTGTCTGGGTGCCAGTAATGGGAAACAAACCCTAAGGAGATGCCTATCCCCGGGTTCACACCTCTACGTCCCAGGAAAAGGATGGGATCCACTGCCAGAGCACCACTACTCCAGTTCTGCCCTGCTAAACTCTATCTGCCTTGGGTGCTACTGGAAAAACGTGCTGAGTACAGAAAATTAGATGGATTTCTATTTTCTTATGTATAGGATATCAGAGAGCAAGACAGATCAAAGTTTTGAATACCACTGAGATGCTAATCAGGTCACAGATATCTGATTTAAGATTATCCTATCTTCCTAAACTTTCAAAAAGAAATATTGTTAGTGACAGGACCAGCATCTCATGCACTTCCCCAGGCTCCTTCACTTCTAACTGATATCATGAATGTTTAATTAAAGCTTTGGCAGAGAAGTTGATCAGGACTACTGTATCATTTTCTCCTCAAGGTGTGCTTCAGCAAGCTGATGTAGATTGCTTGGTCGATGAGATATATCAATATTATAAGGCACCATGTATCAGGCCAAACACATTAAAGGCTGTGTTAAATTTTAACATAGGTCATGAATCACTTAAACTAATTCAGCCAAACAGAATGCATATGAAAAGTAGGAGTAACGAGGGGCTGTTTTTTTGTTCTGGTTTTATATAAGCAGGATGATGAGGCACCTGAGCAAAGGTTCCTATGCAACAACAACTGTAACTGCTCATGTAGGAATGATTCAGACATTTGGATCACAATGCAGAAAGATCTCCATTTGTGTTTTGTTGAAAACCTCATTATAGCTTTCTGAGAATTAAAATTTTGACAGCTTGGTTTGGGGGAGCCTTTTAAGACCATCAACTCTCATATAAAACAATAGTGTATGTGAAACAAAACTTCTTAAAATTAAGTTTTCCCTGACATCTTCTGAAGACAGAAGAGGAAATGTTAAAAGTGAATGCTGCCTTAATTATTTTTTCTCTTTCTCACCATTTATTGGCATTATTAACTAAATTTTCTTACAAAGGTGTTCAACTGCAAAGTTATTTTGGGTTAAATCGCAAACAGTGATTAAAGTGCATCTTTGGACTTACTTGCACCAATAATGATTGTATGCTCTACACAGCATGATGAGTATTTACAGAATCTTACATACTTTTAGCAATATGTCATCACGATTGCTCATTCTTTATCTCTCTTTATTTTTGCTGATTTTGCTTCTTTTATAGCTCACCTCTGTCTAGACCAACACGCAACTCCTTTTAAACACAAGCTTAACCACACCTAGACATGAAAGCTCAGCTGGGCAAAGAGATAATGTTTTCATCAGATTAACAGTTTACCTTTCTATTTCAGTAGCATGGAAATACTTTGTCCTCTAAAAAAAAAACCATTTTTTTTTCTTCCTCATTCTGGGTTGTGCATTGATGAAGCATCTGACAATGACGTCCACTGAGGGCTATTATTAAAAGCACTTGCTGCAATAAGTTTACTCATTCACTTTCTGCACATTCTTGGTAAGTGTGTGATATCTCAGAACCTGTGCCTGTCGCTGGGGACAGCACAGAAGCGCTCACTGAGTTCCACAGCTCTGCCAGAAGGAAAAACACCACTTTTGGCATTGGGAATAGCAGTTGCTCCAGAGTGAAAGACCATTGTTCAGAAGTGGCACAATCATCAGAGATGGAGGCACAGCAAAAGCAGTGCCGAGAGCATTGCAACCAGAGATGCAAGTAACAGGTCTATTCATAGCCCTGCTTTTCCCCAGGGGATGGCGTCTTGCGAGTGACTTCATTAACTGCTGACAGCAGACAGACTGCGCCGCGCTGGGAGCGAAAGGGAAACACTCATCAGATGGCCCCAGCCACAACTGAGGAAACGCACAGAAGAGATAACTGGCAAGTGTGGTGCTTTCCTTGCTATTCAGAAGTTAGTCACATCCCTGAATGCAATGCTCTGTTTCTTTTCTTTCAGCAGGGCTCTCTCCGTGTGTACAGAGCTGCTCTGCACAAAGGGGGCTGCTGTCGATTCAATGCACCCTTGGAATCTGCCCAGGCTGTGGAACGTGGCATCTGAATTCCAGATCGGTTGCTAGTTTTAAGAAAACCCCCCCAAATATCTTGGCATTTGTTACTTTTAATAGTCAGGAGAAGACAGCCACCAAGCCTTGTTACCTGCCATTCAAATCCTTGCTGTGTGTGATCTCTTGCACTGTCAACAGAACTTCCCTCGCTGCGTGGCCAGCAGGATGCGTGTTCTCTTTGGTGTCTCCAAGGCATTTACTCACAAAACAGGGTCACACAGCCCAAATTGCCTTTATCATTAAAACCAGGGATCCTCCCTCCATCCTTAAAACCTCCATCCTTACTGAACCAGCTCTGTTTGCTTGCCCATGCTCTCCATACTCAAAAGGTCTTACTAACAGCTAAAGACATGAAACACAATGCTTTCTACACACAAGTAGTTTCTCCTTTGCTCCAAAAACTTACAGAAAAGCATGTTGCCTTACCTGCTGCTCCCCAGTGCACTTGCACATTTCTCGTGTGCAGAGCAGATTCCCCGGCACTGCAGACATCCTTGCATTGCAGCCAGCTTTCTTCAGGATCACAGAGAGCTTCTCTTTTTCCACATGGCAGCTGCCTTGCTTCTTACCAGCCCTGAAGTCAAGCCTCCGTTTTAAAAGCACGCCATGACCCTGCTCCTTCAAACTTCAGTTTTCTCTGTGGATTCTCCAGGCTCACGAAGTGTCTGTATTTCAAATGTTAATACTTTGATTATTGTATTTCTTTAGCAGACTTTCTGCTCTCCAAACCCTGTCTCCTATAGAAAGTCTGACAAAAACTGGCCTAAAATGCCATTAGTCAAAATCCCGTTCTTCCCAGAGGAAACACTACTGGTCCTTCATAACCAAGCAGGCTATTTATAGGAATGGTGACAGTGTGTCTAACCCCACAGTACAATGAGGATGAGGCAGTCCAGACAAGACAGGATGATAGAGGCTGTTCATAAAATCAAAACTGGAATTCATGTGCTGTACGTCAATAGGGATTTAAGCAACTACTTTCTTTTCTCATTTCAGAGGGAGAAAATAAAGGCCCTCTTAGCACAGAGACCCACAACACATTGCTGGAATAATTAATCCATTATTTTAAAGAATAATGTTGAAGTCTTGTATCTGTTATAATCCTAATCTCCCTTCTTTCTGCAGAACAGTGCTTCGCCCTCAAAGGCACCTGCTTTCACACTTCCCAAAGGAGCTTCTTCCTCATAAACTGCATTATATGTTCATCTTAATAGACATAAAACCAAGTTCTTTGATCTGAGTACCAAAATACAATTTGTTTGGGATAGAGAACAGAGGAATCTCAGATAAGCCCCAGACAAAAGCAGAAATGGCAGGGAGGCAGAATTACCTTAGGGAATGCACAAGGAAGCATCAGTGCCAGCTGGGTTGCAAATCAGAGCAGCCAACAGCTGTAACACTTGTAAGGTACTGGGTGGGAAGCCAGGCATAAAGAGCAGAGGCATCCCAGTGCTCACATCATTTCCCTGGGCAGTGGTTAAGGAGCTGGGGGAGCACTGTAAGAAAAGGGACATAAAAAAAAAGCAGAGATGAGTTGAGATGGGATGGGATGAGATGAGGATCTAATGTCATCTTAGGAATATGCCAAGTTGAGAATTAGAAAAACCTGTGAAGAGGCAGGGAAATGACATTTCTTGGAGTGGGACTGGAAGCCACAGTGCCTGGCACACTGGGCTCAGCAGGGCACTGGCCCCTTCCCCACAGCCAGGCTGCCCTGATATGGGGGCAGACTTCACGGGTCCCAGCTGAGGACCCCTCACCACCAGTACTGACACCTTTCCTTTTACCTACAGTAATAAATTAAGCCACCTTCCCGTCTCTTCAAGACTCAAAAGGAAGATAACCAGCTCCTGTTCCCTGTCTCATCATGCCTGGTGCATTGCCCTTTGGGCCCATGCACAGGAGGCAACTCCTGTGCCAACTCTCCCCATGTTGAAGCCTTGTGGGATGTGCTGCCATGGAATTGACACCCTGCACTGTCCTCCCCTCAACTCCTGCCTACAAAGAAGTGAAGCCCCTTAGCAAACTTAACCCCCATTGTGTCTGTAGGTGCCTCCCACCAGCGAGCTGGTGGCACAGTTCCTGGGGCAGCTGGGGGGTCCTTCAGAGTCTGGGTGATGTCAGGGCACCCCCACAAAACTCTGCCACACTCCAGCTCTGCTCAGCCTGTCCCTCTCCTGAGCCACCCTCAGATGGGGACTGCTGAGCAGCAATGTGGCGCTCAGGGAGGACCATGTCTGGAGAACAGAGCTCATGGAGGGAAGTCGTGGGGATTGATGGAGGGTGTTTCTTTAATGTCACTGTCACCCATGACTTCGTTTGCTCTTTGGCAGAAAGTTGCCTTGGGCCAGAGACAGCTCCGTGTTCAGTCCAGCCTGTGCTGGGGTGTGAAAGGACAGTGCTGGGAGGCAATTTCCTGCAGGAGCCTCTGAGCTGTGAAGGTGATTCAGAGGGGTGTGAGGAGGGGGACAAATGGCAATCAAAAGAGCTTTGGGGACCTGGGTGATGCCTTAGGTTTTAGCTTTTACATTTTAGATCCTGTGCTGTTTTATTGCGTAGCTTTAGGTTTCATATTAAGTGCTACTGAGTTTTCTTCACAGAGTAGACAGACAAAACAATTCCTATTCTAGCTCAATATCAAGGACAACTTTCAGGCCCAAGAACGAAAACAGTGGTAAAGTGAGAAGAAAAAAACAGGAAGATGGAGCTTCATAACCTGAAGCTATGGTTGGACAATTGATTCTGATATGATGATGGACCAGAACTTTAAAAAGTGTGGGACCTCGTAATCAGACGTCCATTTCGTGACCATTTTGGGGCATCTTGGGTGTGGTCTGGCTGGACTCTTGTGGGTACTCCAGGTGTACCCATTGAGGCCTTTGAATAAATATCTACTTTATCCTCTTGCTCTGTCTAGTCTCTGTTCCAGGTCAGCCTCCAGAAGGCAACATGGGCATGGACCTAAAGTGGAATTAACAGGAAAAGCAGTAAGGTCAGAGTAGGAGAAGTAGGTTATACTGCAAGAGAAGAGTCCCTCAGAACTGGATGAAAAACTCACAGAGCACAGTTTGCTCTGAAGGAGCATTAACACTTGTGGCCCCCTATAAACCCACATCATGACTTTTCACTGAGAAGTCCCTGGAAGCTAATTAGAGCTTGGAGTTGTACACTGGCAGTTGAATAGGAGGCCAGAAGTGCCTGGAGAACATGGACACAGCAAGAAAGCCCAAAATGCTGCTCCTGCCGTGTGGGGTGGGCAGCACCTGCCTGCCCTGCCCATCAGAGGCTGCTGCCAGGGGCAGTGAGACGGAGCTGCCCTGGCACGGGGTCACCGAGCAGCACGGTGGGGACAGGGGGTGACAGCCCGAGCTGCTGGGGGCAGCTGGGGAGCACAGGGTGAGGGGAGGCTGGGGCTGCTGAGGGGGCTGAGCTGTCCTGACAGCAGCAGGTGAGACCCAGCACGGCAGCAGCACCAGGGATGTCCCCTGCCCTCTCACAAACCCAGCAGCACAGCCCAGGTGCCAAGTGCTGATATGCATTTACAGATATGTTCATAATACCAGTCAGAAAGAACATCTTCCTGAGCTAGTAACATTAATGTGGCACTAAGTTTGTGGCAGACTAGGGAATCCTGCTACATAGCTTTAAAAATGGACTTTAAATAGCTACAGAATGGCTTGCTAATAGTAAATAGCAATACAACTTCTGTACCAAATTTTAAAAATCACATGAAAAGAGAAAGACAAAACTCTTCCCCATTGTGCTTGCCTACCACACACCTTCCAAACGAGGTGGCTGAATTTTGGCCTTGATACCTGGAGGAATATATTGCTAATAAGTAGAACTGAATTTGCACTTAGATATGTACTACAGGGAAAAATATTACCCAGGCTGTCTGCAGCTGTAGCAACTCATTACCATAACTTTAATTTTAATTTTTTTCTTCATACAGGCACAGAATTAAAAATTCGATTTCCTTCTTAAATAAAAATCTGAGGCCGGATTAATCCCACACACAGTTCTGAAATTTCAGGTCTTCTTGGTTGATTATTTCTTCAGTAATCCCCAACGATCAAGAGTGAAAAATTTGAAGAGAAAGAAGATGTTTGTTAAACACAACCATGTGTGCCTTAATGCACAAACAGCAAGTACGACCAGGAAATATTTTTCCTGTAATAAAATGTGGACTCCTCT
The DNA here is from genome assembly GCA_013397295.1 of Polioptila caerulea. NCBI lineage: Eukaryota > Metazoa > Chordata > Aves > Passeriformes > Certhiidae > Polioptila > Polioptila caerulea. The sequence goes on from VYXF01000461.1 coordinate 55,514, forward strand.
AATCCCCAGAAATTTGCTGCTTTTCTTCAAAGCAAACATTTATTGGTAATATACACTTACCTAAACTAGGTAAAACTCACAGCTGCAAGAAAAGTGGTGGTAAACCAGTGGATCAGACATGAAATGAACAAAATTACATGTACAATTATTTTTGAGAGACTCAATGAAATTAAATATTGTCATTGCTTAAGACAATCTACCTCACTGACTGTATTAAATCTGCCTAGATACATCCTTGAGAGCAAAAAATGCAGCTACCTGGCATAAAACATGGAGATACAGAAACCAAACAAACTCCCATGTGAGAACTTTATCAAAGCAGGGAGAATAAAATCCTTTATACCTCTGTTATACAGAATTAAGTAACAGAAATATCTGAATATTTTATGGGACAGATTCGACTGAGATGTATTTATTCAAGGCAAAAAAACTCATGCTTATGTCCTTGAAGATACTTACTCAATCTGTGGTTAAACCTTTTGGTCAAACAAGTGCTAAGTTAAGTAATATCACTTTACAAATACTGCCTTTACTTGATTTGTAGATATAAAAGATGCTGGAGGTAGTGATGGAACATATCCATATGTTTTTACTTCTATTACAGTGCTGCTTCGATCAGAAACAAAACTTTGTGGTAGAAATTGCACAAATATACATATCCATGCAATTCTTACCCAGAAATTCAACACAGGCAAATTCATTCTATAGCAGCAGAGGTAAATTTTGCACAGAAGTTGCTAGAGAGGAGGCATGACAGTGGGGATGGACTCAGAGCACGATGCAATCTGTAAATAAAGAGCACCTGAAGAGTGCATGGACTCAGGAGGGGCTTTGTGAGGCTGCAGGAGAGGACGAGCTTTGCCTCTGTCCTTGGTGAGGGGACAGCTGAGCACTGTGCTGGGGAGAAATGCAGGCACCACTCAGGGTCTGTGACCAAACACTGTGCCAGAAATCATTGCTCAGAACAGAACTGAGTAGTAAATACAGGAGTTTTATTCTGTCAGTCATAAGCCTGAGTGGAGTGAATTGTAATGTAGTGCTAATATTCTCAAAGTATGAGTAAGGAAAATTTAGATAAGAATATGATTTTCATACTCAATAAAACAGGTAACTCTTGTACCATGCAATAAATGGTTACAGGAGTCATGCAGGACTGAATTATTAACAACACTGCAGATAATTTCATTACAGTGCTACAATTGCTTTTTAAAAAAACCTTCTTAATGTAGCAAAATACCTGAAAAAGCCAGAATGAGCATTATTACTATTATTATTATTATTATTAATTAGGCTGCATATATAAACACTAGTGTTTTTAAAAAACAAGTATATTAAAGTCATGAATAGTAGAGCAACATGGACAAAACAGCTAAACTTCAAACATACTATTTTCCTAGCCAAATCAATTCCTGGAAAACCTTACAAGGCAAAGGATATACCACTAAACGTTTCATGGTTTTTACATAAATTATGAAAACAAATTATCATTATCTAATTTATATGTATTTTTTGAATGAATTATATTCTCTTTTGCAGCCAGCATCATATTTTATTGAGAAATTTGTTGGAAACACAAGGAAGTTGTTTAAAAAATATTTTTTAATTCATCAGTTGAATGTACTTTTTAATATTATTAACTGCAAATTAAAGTGATAACAGGAACAGACCTAGAATATGTGCTCTGAAGCCTATAATGATGCATTGCACTACTTACCATTCAGGACAGACCTTTCAATTCAGAAAGTGCTGAATGCATTACCAGGCCCATTGTCCAGAACCTCTGCCAGACATATCATTTGTCTCTATTGTGGTAATAAAGAGATTCCTGGCATTCTGGTATTAAGAAACCAGGAGTAATATATTAGTTTTACTTTACCTCTGCTACTTACTAACAAGCACATACAATAGAGCACACACTTTAGAAGATAGTATCCACACACTATGAAGATAGTATCCTGTTGAATGACAGACTGTCTGGTTGATTTACATGAAATACCAAGTGCTCGTACGAGAAAAGGTTAAAATTAGATTGACGAGCAAATGTGCTACCAGACTGCTGGCTGACAAATGGCAAAGTTATGCCAACGTATTACTTATTCTGGAGGCGCCCAAGAAGCAAGCAGGAGGACAGTAATTCATGTGCTAAAATATATTCACTTTTAGCATAAACAAAGAGTCCTTAGGGTCTGCAACAGGAACATATTAGCTACATGTAATTTATGCCAACCAGTAAGTCAGTGGAACAATTTCCTTATTAGAAATGGAATTTGAATGACTTGTATTTTCTTAAGTCAAGAGTGGGCTGCTCTACTGTCATTTAAATTATTTCAGAATAATGCTCTGATGAATGACTACATTGTTCTTCCAATAAATTGACTGTTGTGCTACATCCTCCTTCCTGCTACCAGCCACACAATGAAAATACAGATTAGTCATGTAGCTTTTCACAGTGGCTCTTGGATTATAGTCTGGCTGCTTCTTGGTCACCATAAAGAGCAGGCTAGTTCAGTAGTGGTGACTCCTCTCCCTTCCTCTTTTCCTTTCAGGAAGTTCTGCTGAGATCCATGCAGCCATCCATACTAAAACTTGTTCCCTAAAAGGTGTGAACAAAGGAAAAATTTTGACTTGCCCAAATAAAGGCAGTTTGAGCCTTAAAATTCAGCAGTAAAGATGCATCCCAAACTGACCTTTGTGCTCTGGGCATGTCTGTAGGTCTAGAAGTAAAGTTTTATGATTTTATGGGTACAAACATCAGTCCATCAGAGATACAGGGCACCTCTGCAAGCTTTAATGATTAGGGGCTGGATTTTGGTGACAACTAGTCAGATGTGCTTCAATTTTTTGTCTATGAACTAAGAACAACATTCTGAAAGAGATGGAAACAAATTACAGATATCTGCTACTTTTTAACACATTTTACACAGACGAACTCATTTCACAGTGAAAAACTGTCACTGTAGGGACAATGCAAAACTGTATCTTTCTCCTTTAGTAGCCAATTGCAATTTTGCAGTTTGCTCCTGTGGAATTACAGGTTGGCTATAAAGTCAATTTTTCAACATGTGAACATGAATTAAAAAGGAATTTACAGAGCAGACAATATGGGCTTGAACCTGCTCTTCATTGGAACAACTTTTTGATATTTTGTTAACATGAAATTTCATTAACACTAATGCTTTAACAGACCCAAACCCATTTGCCAACCTGTTTCCTTAGGGAAAAGTGTTCTTATTTCCTTTCCAATCGCCATGACAGACAGCAAGTTAGGGGAGGGAATTAATTGTCCCCATTAGTCATCACCTTGTCAGGATGACTGGCAGTCAGTAGCCTTCAGGCTTGCCTGAAAAGCTAAAGCCAGTTGAGATCTTCTTAAGTCTGGAGGAGAGAGGCACCTCTGGACCTGCTGCCCCTCAGTGACACCTGAAAAGATGGTCCAATATTTTATGCCAGGTCTTTCACATGTCTGTTAGTTCTTCTTCTTCCAAAACTCCTGTCAAGTAATAGGGGAGGGAAACAAAAGGGAATTCAAGGTTTGAGCCCCATCAGGTTCCCTTTCTAGCATCCTCCTCCTCCTGCAATACTATTCTTGCAAGTCATTGGCAACTAAAGATATACAAGAACAATTTGTTACTATCTAAAATAACCCACTAGACTGCAAAATAGCCTCTATAAGAGGAGTAGCCATTTCTGGAAAAATCTCTGCTTTAAAGTTATGATATATTGAATGGAGTTTACCACCAAAGCCTTCACAAGTAGCTGTTGGAGGCAGTTATTAAAGTAGGTATTAGGCTAGATTCAGATCTTGTGCAAACAGTTGTAGCTCCCATGAGTACGATCACACTGACAGGCTGGTTTCAGTCCTCTAGGCAAGAGAGAGGCAAAAAAGTGAGAGACGCTAGCAGAGCATCTGCTAGTTAGATCAAAAAAAGTCTGTCTTGTTGGCAGAGCTATTGTCCTTTGGTCACACCAATCCTAATTTGAGTCCTGCTTGCAGCAGCATATAAAACCTGCGACAAACATAGTCATGCTGACATTGAGCTGGATGCCAAAAGATAATCACAAGTACTTGAGACTGCAAAGAAAAAAAAATTAAAAATTAAAAAAAAAACCCCTAAAACAAAACAAACCAAAAAAACCTCGGAACCACACACAGGGAAGGAAAGCTTTCAGGTCTGAAACTGGTGGAGGGGGGGCATGCAGAAATTTTGTCTTTTCCTCCCCATCCCTCACTCAACATAAAAAATTGCAAACACATGCCTGGATCAGATCTTTATCCAGAAATTAAAGTCTGTGTCTGTGCACTGTTTAGCCTAAAGCTAGGGTGTATGCAAAACAGAGAAATACTTTATATTTCCAGACTTAACAATATTTTTATTCATGACTGTCTGTGAACTCTCCTACTTGTTCTGATTGCTCTTTGGGTCTTTTATTGTGCCTGATACAGCAATCTGGCCTGGTCCAGAAGTGAATCATCTAATTGCTTTGAGGACTGACAAAATCCCTGGCAGAGATTAACAAATGCTTCTTTTAGTCCACATCTAAGAGCAAGTCTGTGCAGGTCAGAGCCACTGGCCAGGCCTCAGGCACTGGTGAAGAAGTGCAAGGCTGTGTCCAGCAGAACACAACAGTCCAAAAGGCACTGGCAAAAGGGATGCTGCAAAATGCTTCTGAGATCTGAAGCACTAACATCCTCTGTGGGTTATGGTTAATTTATTCATTAAATTCAAGATATACAGACAGAGAGAGCAGCAAAAATATCTTTTTCTGTGGGCCCCTTCTCCCACTTGCCCCATCTGTATTAGTCATCTGGATTGGTATGCAAGAAGCCCTCTTTAGTGATCAATGACAGGTTTTCTTGAATGAACCTTGCAAAAAATTAGCTGCCTTTTCTACATCACTTTAAATACTTGGAATAATTTTGGTTTGTAGTACAGATTTTTCATTTAGCTCCCAAGATGCCAATTTACTTTCACAGCTTTATCTACTTCCTGAGAAGGTATTTGTTCTACGCTGTGTTAGGAATGAATATACTTTCAATTTTCACGGCTCTAATAAAGATATAGCAATAATAAAACAGATGCTCCCAAGAGTATTTGAAAATAGACTGACTTTGAATTAACAGGAAAAAGATTTCTAACTCTGGTCTGGGTTGAAGCTTTGCAGGCTGCTTGACTTCTTCAGAATTTCCTTGCTGTTTGTCTCCTTTTGTGTTCATCTGTCACCTACAAGCTACTTACCAATTCTCCCTGATCTTGCATGGAGCACTTGTGTTTCTGGTGATGTTGTGGTTTCTATGAGATTCTTTTGTTCTTCCTCCCCCTTGCCTGCTGTGCACTGAAGGCATCCTTAAGTGTTTCATTAACCAAAAACAAAAGTAGTTTTTATTTTCCTCTAATAAGGACAACCCTGTTGTTATCTTAACGAGGACTAAAAACACCTAATCAGACATGTGAGCACTTGCATTGTATTGTGCAAAGGCAGGATGAGGTTTTGTGTTTAATAACAGGTAACCATAAGCGCTCCATAATGCCTCGCTCTGAACGGGGTTTTTACCTTTCGTGACGGTCTCGGCTTCTCCCGGGGCCCTCTGGCGGCTGCACCAGGAGCTGTAATGGAAGCTCCTGGGTAAGATCAGCAGCTGAGGGAGGCTCTGCCCTCTCTGCTCCTCCGACAGCACCAAGAGCCACAGGCGGCAGCAGCGGAGAGAGGCTGAGTGCCGGCTGGCAGAGCATCCCTCGGAGCCCGGGGCTCTGCACCCCTCACTCACCTTGTGAGTCCAACTAAACCAGGGCAGCTCCAACAGGGCTGTGCTGATGTAGCACAACACTGCTCAGGAAATTAATTGCAGGCTTGCAGCACGCACTGCAGGGCTGATCAGATGATCCCCACTTGGAAGAGATGAGCTGTGCATATGCGGACTGTAATATATGGAATGGTATGGTTAGTCCTGAACTGTTCCAGAGACGACTGGCTAGCTTCCTTTGCAAAATGCTTTTTAGGAGAGGAATGTCTGTAACTGCCTAATTTTTTTTTTGTTTTTGTTTGGTTTTCTTTTTCAAGAACCGAAATCTGGATTTTCAATGCTGTTGTACAAAGTTCACCCTAGAATAGAGGGCAACGCTTGCTGTTTCTAGAGACACCACAGCAAAGACAGAGCCACTCTTAAATAGTTTACCCAGACTCAACTTAAACCCCAAATGTTCCCACTCGTGCACACAAGCTTTGTTCCATAACTTCTGCAGCTCAGGGCACAGTGATTTGCTTGAACACACAAGGGCTAAAAGGCTTTTTGCTGTGGGAAGCCTGGGAGTTGCTGATGAGCTGCCTCCTCCCCATTCACGTCAGAACCCTCTGCCTACTGGCAGCTGGAACTTGTTGAAGTATGGAAAGTGAGCAGAGCAGGGCTGAAGGTCAGGAACTGATGGTCCATGCAGCTGCTAACTTCTGGAGCATTTTTTTCTACTGAGCTGCACTGGCCTCTTAGAGCTGTTTGAAATCTAGTTTTCATTCTGTTCTGGCAAACACAGCAACACTTGGAGCTCTTTGAATACCCTTTTTTCCATCTGCATTTGAATGTTTTCCTGACTGAAAGAAGACCTGGACTATGTCAGCCCTTACTGCAGCCCCTGTCCTGTGCCTCCCTTCCTCTCCACAGCTCCCTGCACATGAGGGAACAACTCTGACCTAGCCCAGTTGTGTAACCTTGCTCAGAATTCTGGAAAAAAAAAGCTGTGAAAAGTCTGGAGAGATAAGAAAGGTAAAATTATAGACAGAGGTAGAGCTAGTGGGACAGGACTGTCGGGAGCTTGAGGGTTTAGGAGGACAAGCAGCAATGTGGAAAGGGTATAAAATCTAAAGGAAGAAAAGAGCAAGGCAAGTCAGGAAGCATCAGGTCAGTCAGTTTCTTGGGGCAAGGTACCCATGCCAGGGGCCCTGCCAGAGCTTGGCAGAAGACAGAAATGTGGCAATGTTGAGGGTCTGCTCCTGGGAGCTGCAAGGGACCCTTCCCCTCCTGCCCAATGTCTGCCTGGCCAGCAAAGCCCCTGCCAGTCCTTTGCTGGGTGAGCAGACTCAGGCTCAGCCCAATGGCTTGTGAAATCTTTTCTGTGGACTGGTGGTCAATAACTAACTGCTTCACACACCGAATTATATTCTGCTTACAGATTATCTTTGAGACTGGCTAAAGATACCAGAACAAACTGATGCAAAAATTAGCTGGTAACAAACGCCTGTAAATGTATTTTTGGGTTTTTTGACATTCACTGGAAGGCAAAAAAAAAAAAAAAATAATTTAGCAGTATGGAAGGTATGGAAACATTTCCTTTTGGGAAAAGGCTGAAGCACACAAAGGAAATGTGATTTTCTATTCGTACTTGGAAAAAGCTAAAACTATTTACCAAAACATAAAATTTACTAGTAAATTTTCTCTTGGGCTTGCTTTAAATCGTTGTTTTATTCCATTACTCTTAACTGCTTCACAGACATTGCTTAAAACCATCATCCCCGTGCGTGAACTTCAGGTGGTTAAAATACTTGGGAAAATTTCTACTGCAGATGACTTCTTTAAGATCAGCAGAGTGCATGTGCAGAAATAATTTTCCAAATATTATTCCCCTTGCTAACACTCGCATGCAGGGCTCTGAAACAATAACACTACTTAGAAGGCTGCCTGAGCAGGCTGACCTGAACACCTGCAGTGTGCATGCAGGAAGTCTTTAGGGTGCCACATACCTTCATTCCTTCAGGTTTCCAAAAATCCCTTTGTATTGCAATGAAGCTGTCAAAAGAGGTCAGTTTATTCAGCTGAAAGGAGACCAACATAACACAACAGAATTCAGAACACCACTGATGTAGGTACTGAGTGAGGGGATAGTGTTGAAAAAGGCAAGATAACTTAAACAGTTAAGGCTTGCCTGTGGAGAAGCTGGCCTTTCTTCTTGGACATGGAAAAAACCCCAGTAGTATTTTCCTGTGATAGAATTTCTTCTTTACTACAAAAGTGGGCTGTACAGATTTCTCAGATGGTAGATGTGGTTAGAGCTGTCCTGAAAAGGAAAGACTGACTCATTCCACATGCAGGCTTTTACACCCTCCCTCTGATCACTGCACTGTAAATCTCTGCTGTTCTGACATCAGCTTGGCTTTTCTTAGTCACTGAAACAGAAGTTGCCAAACAGAATAGGTTTTGTATATCCTAACCCCTATTCTGGAGAGAATTAATGGACTGAATCTGAAAGCCAAAAGCCTCAGATTTGTTTGGGTTAATCAATGCCAGAATTTGTTGGCGGGGGAAGGATACAGATGATCTTTCACAGTTGAAAGAGTACGTCAGTGTGGCAAGCATTTGGAAGGTAACACACGTCTTAAATGCCACCAAATAACACACTGGCTTTCACAAGAAGGCACTGCTGGACAGGACAGATTATCTTATTCCAACACATGTGGAAGTTTGCAAAAAATTTTGGAGTGGTTGACTACAGCAAAAGAAACAAGTGCAGTGAAGTGTTCACAGGAGGAGTAGGAGTACAAAACCATAAAATACTCTGGCACATAAAATGCATTTCTGATATGATGTTTCTGTGGAAAATTAGGTGGCACAATTTTAGTCAATCATGATTTTGTTTGGTATGGTGGAGGTACCATGGCATAAATTAAAGCTAGAAGGGGAGAGCCAAACAGCACTAACTTTTTTCCCCACGAAAAGCTAACTCAGAGTACCAGCAAAGTGCTTAGACTACTCTGACTTACTCTGTTCTAGCCCAATACATGCAGTCATTAGCAAGGCTCAGTTCTACTGCTTCCTAATGCATTGCTTGCACTTGTCTTGCACCTGCCCAGAACAGTTAATTCAGAAAACAAAGATAAAAAATTATGTTCAGTGCCTAAAGAAAGGCTACTTTGTAATCACTAACAACCAAAAAACAATAGGGCTGGTGCATGATCTTGCACAAAACATTTATATTGGTACACAACCATCCTACATCAATCTGATACTTCCCCATAATTGTTAAAAGGTTAAAAAAAATATTAACAGCAGGTTTGCAAGAGGATGGAGTCAATGTTTGAACAAACTAATTGGTAATGAGTTTATTATATACAATAAAAGTATATTACATAAAGACATTGTATTACTACACATTGCCTGATAGGAATGATACACACAACCTTAATAGATCAGGCAAAAGATACTAACCTGAAAAAAGGATTCATTCTTATCAAATATACCAAGAGAGCTTGGTTTATCATAGGGATAATGACAAGAGAAAGTAGAGAGCAAAAACCATTTCCAGCCTGTATCATTCTGTGTCTATTTACATACAGCTTTTGTGAGGAGTATTCATATTCATACCTAATTTAAAAAGAATGCTTATTAATCTGAGATTAATTCAGTATGGTGATGAACATGAATAATATAACAAAACCCTTTTAAACTTTTCTGTATTCATCTTCTCATGCATTGAATTTGGGACAGACAACACACTGGACCAACATTTAAATGACCTCCCAAAGGGTTAAATGGTATTTTTTTCAGTTGCAGGAATGGAGTGTTTAGTAGCAGTGTGATGGTTTTTTTCTCTCCATTAATCACAGAATATGCTGATTTGGAAGGGACCCACAAGGATCATCGAGTCCAACTCCCTGACCTGCACAGGACCATGCCCAAGAGTCACCCATGTGCCCGAGAGCATTGTCCAAATGCTTCCTAAACTCTCCCAGGCTTGGTGCTGTGGCCACTTCCTCATGAGCCTGTTCCAGTGCCCAGCCACTCTTTCTAATATCCAACCTAAAAATCCCCTGACCCAACTCCAGGCCATTCCCTTGGGTCAGTTAGTGTTATCATTGTTGAGGATATCTTCATTGCATAAGCAACTGTAAACCAAGTTTCCTGTTGATGAGTTGCTTTGCCAGCTCCACTGGAAACGCATTTATTCTCAGTATCTTGTATGAGTACCACATGACTGAAAGCTCAGGCTGTGTACTGCCAGCAGCATGCCCTCACCTGTCATCCCAGCAATCTGTCTGATGAAGGATGCAGAGCCCTTGGGATCCCTCAGAGCCAGGTGTGCAATGGAAAGAAAACATCCCCGGGTTGGAGAGGGCTCTCCAGAGCAGCACAGCCTGGGGTTAGCGAGCCTCCCCTTGGCCTGTCCAGCTCCCCTAGCAAGGAGCAGGAGCCCTCTGGATCACCCAGCCCTGCTCTGTGCTGCTGGGCACACCCTGGGGTGCCCAAGGCTGGGCCAGAGCCCCTCTCCTGCCACACACATCAATCCAAAGCTTTGTCAAGACCATGCAGTTGGTAAAGCTTTTGGCTGAAGAGACACAGTAGTTTGACTTCTCCCCTCTTGCTTTCCCAAGCCTTACTTTGGTCAGAGCAGTCCTCTACCTGATATACACCGTCAGCAGTACTGATCCTGCCAAAAGGATAATAAAATCAGAGATTACCTTTAAACAAATTCAGGGCTTGAAGATGGCAGCTGCAAGGCCAACACTGGGGATCTCTGAATCCCAGTGAAGCATCACCTCTGCTCTCCAGAACTGGGTGTTCCAGCCAACACCAGCACACATGAGAAGACAAAAGCATCTGAAGGCAGGGATCCTGAGCCATGAGCTACCAAAGTGACCCTCCACCTCCAACCTTACCTCAGGAAAATGGCATTTACAGCCCCAGCACACAAGCCTGGTTACACACAACTCCTCGTGTGGGCTGACACAGCAGAACGGAGTTCTTGCATCCAACTCAGACATCTCATCATACATTTTTCTTGTATCTTTTCCTGTTTTGTTTGAAAGAATTAGTGACTTTGTAGTGTGGTGTGAAAGAGTTAAAATTTGGTTTTGACGAAAGGCAGAGGAGGAAAAAACCCAGGCTGTCAAGCAGAAAGCAATTCCAAACATTTCAAAATGAATGCAGAAACTTTACCATAACCTGTTTGGGTTTTCCCCCAATAAAGGAAGGTCTAAAGGAAAAAGACGATGCATTTTCATTTTTTTTGGATCTTTTTTATTCAAAAGTTTTCAAAGAAATAAAACAGAAAAAGCTAACAATCTAATCAAATTTACAGTTCAAAAATGTCTTTTGGCGTTTAACAACAAGTCCTAGGAAACAAAACTACAGAGTTATCTTGAACCGGACAAATAAGTTACCACTGGCAAGTTTGTGGCACTAGTAAAACAAAAATAAAAAATTAACTCTCTTGATCATATAGATATCTCTATGAAAATCTTTTTTTTTTTTCAATCTGTACAAAAGGTCTTTCTTCATAAATTAATTTTTTATAATTTAATGGCTGTCTACTATGTGATGTTTAAGTAACTGATTATTTCTTTATGTACAGAGGTTAAATTTCCCAAATCTTACCCAGACAATGAGTATGGCACTTAGTTCAGACATTTCTGGCAGCAACTCTTCCCTCCCTCTAACACAGCTATCATACTGCAGTTTTTAATTAATGCAAAAATAGCAAGTAGTGAGAGATCCAGGTTTGGAAAGTTACCAAATACAGGCAAGGTGCTGCAGGAAGTCTGGACTTTTACAAAGCAGTAATATTCCAGGGAGCATAGAACCAATAATACCACAACTTTTTAAAAAAAGAAAAAACAAAAACACATCTCTTATGACTATGCATTTCACTAGAATCTACACTTCTCAGAGCAGCAATTTACTTTTGAAACTATGAAATGTCACCGACATCTATACTCCAATACTCACACAAAATTTAAAAACTAAAAAATACTTGAAAGAAACAACTGCTTAGCCCTAGCTCCCGAGCTAGGATGATTTGGTCTGTGGAAACAGGGAGGGCCAGCAACCTGTCCCAATACAAAAGGAAATAAACTTTGAGGTAGATAACTGATCATATACAGCTGACCAGAGAAGTACACAGTTTTGGAAGACAACTTAATTTATCATTCAATTTAAAACATATGCAATTGTAATAAAAAGCTTTAGTAGCAGTGAATTATCTAATATGTGAAGTACAAATAACTGTGTATTTATGAATCAGGAATTTCATAGTTTCAAAATTGGTTTTCTTTACACTTAACACTTGTAGTGATGATGTAAAGTGTGGCACTGCTTGGATCCAAGTCTTCCTTCATGCTTTTGTGTCCATACATCAATTAAAATTATAAAACCTAAATGCAAATGTACAAAAAAGGCACATTCTCTTAACCGCAAACTGGTCCGGCAAAAATAAAGAGTACAGAAGACGCAATGCTGAGACAAATCAGAATTATTGGTTACTGGCTCTTTGTTCTTTGGTAAAGTTACCTTTTAAAAGTGCCAAGTCTTTTTATTTTTATTTACCTACTATAGAGAGCTAGTACCCAATCAATTTTGCTTCTACTTAAATCTCAGCATATGTTTGAAAACGAGTCCTTTAGCTTTTGCCATTTTGCTGTAATAGCAACTTTTCTGTTTGCTAAGTCTCAGCACAATCCTCATCCTAAAGCACTATCATTAGTATAAAGGAAGGACAAAAACATTCGGTGATATCTCCACCCCAAACTCCCTACTCTAACTATGCTAAAACTAGAACATCAAGTTAGTTTCTGAAAAAAGGCAAAAAAAGATTTTACATTGCATCATACAGCAGAGTTCCTAAATCATTCAAACTACCAGAGGGAACTATTGGCATATGGCCTTACAAACAATTTATACTATTAAAATTTCCCCAGTCAGAAAATGTGTTTCACACAAAACATTTTTTCCCCTCTTGCATTTCACTACCTTACATATTATGTGAAAAAATCATTAAAAACACTTACTACACATTAAAAAAGCCAAATTTTCAGCAATTTTTATTGACTACCTTTAAAAGCCCTATGCTGCTGTTTTACAAGGCATAATAGACCAGCTCATTTGGTCAAAGCATTCTACACCATTAGTTTGGACTACTTACTGAAACAGCTACAGCATTGAAAGATTTAAGGCAAATTGGAATTTATAGAAAAGGATAAGACACTTCACACTACATTAAAAGAAAAACAGAGAGCTAAGAGACCAGACACTATAACTGCAACACTGCACTAAAGCAACACTCACACACTGCAAGCACAGAACATCATCTTAGATGTTTTACTATTTTAAACTTCAGAAAATCCATTTCATACAAAAAAAAAAAAAAAGAAACAAACAAAATAAAAATAAACCAAAACACAAATTCTGTCATGCACGTGAGTAAGTCTTCGTGGTCATCTGTGCATACCCAGAAATTTGAAGGTTTTTTTTTTTTGCGTCATAACACTTGATAAAAACTTTTTTTTACTAAAATAAACCTGTTCATGGGAACAGCTACTAGATGAATTTAAGGTTTTTCTTATGCACCTTATAGAACTTATAGCAAAAATAGTTTTAGTTGATTTCATTATAAATAACATTTTCAAGAACCTGTGCAAAACTGTCAATAATTCCTAAAGCACAATTGATCAGTAAAATCCATGATTGTTTCAGCCTTTGCACCCTTCTCCAGGCCAGGTGAACACTGGACATCTGTAACACAGAAAGGTCAGAGCTAGAGCAGAGTTACAATCACACACTTTTTTCCTAAAATAGCTGTCCACAAAACGAACTCATTTCCTATTTTAGACAGCTGTGAGAAGACTAAATGAATCTGAGTATAAATCTGAGTATAAACCTGGGAAGTAACACAGGCAGCCCTGTGCTTGGCCCTTCCCAGGATAAGGCTCTCCACCAGGACAGAGCCTGTGCTGCACTTCCCCCTTTTTAACAACTGCTCAGCACACAGAGCTCCCACGGGGGATCTGTGAGGCTGCACTCAAAGCTCTTCCCTCCTCTGTTGTTTTGTTGTTGTTCCTTTTAATCGACCAAAAGTGGTCGAGGGTGCTACTCCTGTGGGATCTCCAAGGCTTCTGATCTCTGGAAAAGGAACAACAACTTTCTTTTGGTGCAGCCTCAAGGAGGCTACATACGACAGCTAAGACAGACACAGCTACTGCCCCTCCCTGATGGTGATACTGAACAGAAAGTCAGGGCTCGTCAAATTTGCAGGCAGACTTTTTAATGTACTGGCTTATATTGGGTTTAAAAAAATACCCAGCTAATGACAAAAAAGTATAGACAGTTTTTTAATTTCTCAAAGCAAGGCAAAATCTGGTATTTTAAGGCTTGTACATTTGTAGGTGCATATAAAACAGGTTTGGTTTGGTTTTTTTTCAAGTCCCTTTGACTATTTTGCACATAGGAGCAACTTTTTGAAAATAAGCTATAAAGTTATTAAATGTAGCTGCCAGAGGAAAGACACTGTATTTCTAATTGACTGCATCCACTCATGCAAATGTGCTAGTTGTAATTTGCCCCTCAAATTATGAGAATATGGATACTGACTTTAAATAGGACATTCCCAAAAGTGCTGCAAGTGCATTTAGAAAGAAGTTTCAGTTCGACAACAGTGACAAAGCCACAACAATCAAGAGACTGCAGTGTTCCCTGTATTTAGGGCACGAAGTAACTATCGATTCCCTCCCCTTCACCTGTCTGAAACAAGACAAGTACCAGCATGTTCCAGGGGCAGAAATACCAAATGCCATGCTCTGAGGCTGAAATCAGCTGGGTAATATTAACCTTCCCCACGTGCCCCCTGCCACAGCTTCTGCTGACACAGATTTCACTTGCTCCTGATGCATATAAATACAGGTAACAGTGCTTCTCTGGAGAACAAAATAAGTGAAGAACTGACTTACAGCAAACACACAGAACTGCTCACAGAGCTTGGAATTCTACACAGAGTCATCAATACAAAACGTGTCTCAGATGGCAACAACAACAACAACTCATCCTTTCAGGAGACTTAAGGCTGCTCCTCCTGCCTGGCCTCAGTCTATGGGGAGAGACACTGACAGGCTGGGAGCGAGGCGGGATGGGGATGTGACATGCAGGATTATGCTTCGCTGGCTACCACAGATCTCTATCAGTAAGGAGGTTTTACATGCCCACAGGGAAGACTTAAGGCAAAACAAATAATTCCTTGGAAAGCGGTTAACACCAGGCAACAGCCTTGGCATGGGAAACGTGCAGGAGTCAGGACTTTAACACCAGGAGATGGATAACGAGAAGAGCCTGTGGCTTTGCTTTCTGCCTGCCCTGGAAGCAAATCAAGGATGTGGGCTTCCTCTAGATGCCAGCATTTGGCCTGACTGCAGGAATAACACAGGTCACATGCTGTGCTACGCAGGCTCTGCCATCTGTTGAATCTGCCAAGTTTCCCCATTGGTTTGTTTCTATCTTTCTATATAAGAAGCTGTTATGCCAATAATGGGGATGAGAGCACTGTTGTCAAACAGCACAGCTGACCTGCAGGAACAAAGCTAATGCCAAAAATGTGTGTTTTGTTGGATCAATACACTTTAGAGAGATATCACACAATGATAGCACATAACTGATTTTGATTTTTCAGTATCAAATAAATGCCACAAGGGCAGTAGAAAAACCCTTGTAACATGGCCTCCAGCACATTATTGCAGAAGAATGGAATCTTTCAGTGTGAGGTCTTAGAAAATGTGATGTAAAAATTATGTAGCCAAGTTGCCTGGCTTACACAGCACTCAAAAA
>VYXF01000461.1:71135-144083 GCA_013397295.1 Polioptila caerulea
AAAAAAAAAAACAAAAAAAAAAACCCAAAAAAACCAAACCAAAAAATCAAACTAAAACAAACAACTAAATTCCAGAACTTTAAAACATGGATCATGGAAAAGGGAACAGTTAGTGCAAGTAACAGGACGGAAATGTACAGAAAGTAAAACAATTTTGCATGAAGTAAGTTCAAGTAAAGCTAATGATTTGCTACTAAAAAAGGCCATGCAAGCAGAACCAGAGGAAACCTGGAGTACGACAGCAAAACTCTGGAATTAGAGCCAAATGAGGACATGGATTAAAAATTAATTGACAAAATTCTGGACCAAACTGCTTTTTCCTAGAAAAAAGGATGAGCATGGAAGTCTCCAGGAGAAAAGGTCAGCAATGATTTCTACCAGATTGCCTCCCTGCCCATGGTCTGCAAGTTAGCCACAAAGCTGCTTCTAATCTTACATGTACCACAAAACTAGAGCATGATATGTCTATCAGTACAATTCCCTTTAGCATTTTGATTCTTGTATTTTTGCATTAATTCATTGTTGTTCTGTATACAGCATGCTGCTAAAATGAACAAATTAAAATCCAACATAATCCAGTTATGGTATAGAGAAATTATTAAAATAATAAGACTCAGAATTCATTAATTCACTTCTGGATCCCATATTTCCTTCCCTGGCTTTTGACTCTGGCCAAGTTCAAATCAGCTTCACTGTCCCCAGATGTTATCATCAGCATTATTTATATGACATAAAAAAAAGTTCAATACAGAGTACTGTAAATTATGAAATAGCATCTTTGAATTCACATCTTTCATGAGACAGGATGATCCCCTACCTCACAGTTACTTATTTTGCTGATACGTATATGGAGAATGGTCACTGGATGTCTCTACTGTAACCTGTTGCTGACCACTGGCTTCCTGCAAATAAAAAGGAAGGCAAGCCATGAGACACAAAATCAAGCAGCATTACCTGCAATCTGTATTTCCACTTGTCTCATGCAATTAACAGTCTTCACATCTAAAATCTTTGTCACATTTCTCAAGTGAGATATTTCAAATCTGAGGTGTTAAGTTTACCTTGATTAATATTTCAGCAAACAGAGAAATTAAATGATCATGCAAACTTTGTACTTCCTCAGATGCTTTGATGATAATGAAAAAAAAACCCAAACCCTCAAACTTTTGACATTATAGAAATAAATAGAGAGAGCAAATAACTGCTAGAATATTTTCTATCTGTAGACATAAAAGAGTGTTCTGTCCCTCTCCTTTTGAAGGGGAGGGAGAAGAATCTACTTACCACACAAAAACTATGAGTACTGTGATGGGATTGGCACTAGGCAACATAAAGAATTGTAGATGGGACTTTGCATCAGGCTCCCCAGAAACCAGGCAATTAATTCAGCTGAGAGTGCTCTGGCAGACAGAGCAATCAGGTAATTACCAAAAGAACTTCTCTGATCCACATGGGCAGATGCACCAAAATGAATCAAACAAATTCTGGAGTTTCTGGATAAACAGACTAAAACAAAATGGTTTTTTCTTACAGGCTCTGCAAGAGACTGTCTGGCACTCATTCTGAATACAGGAGCTGCAGCATGCCTTGTCTAGCTCCTCTTTTACCTATGAAAGGGTGTAAGGTAAGCCAAAGTAGGAGATAAATTATTTAGTTTACTTATGTTATGCTCTCCAATGAAAGTAATAAATTCCTCTTTGATTGAGAGATTTACTAGACAAACATGCACAGTATCCTGAGAGGCCAGGGTCAAATCAGGATTCTTCGTAAAAAGCTACAATCAAGGCCTGCTGGCAGGCAATTTTGTACAAAGGTAAACTAAGTGAAAGATCAAAACTACAATACATTCCCTGGCTTGTAACTACTGAAGTTATGTGTGACAAAACAGAGTTTTCCTGAGCTATGCTCATAGAGAAGATTGCTCTGAGTACTGTACTGCCATAAGTACAGGTAATCCTTTGTTGTAATACTGGCTATTAGTTGAGAATAATGACATTTTAGAGTTTTAATACACATGGCATTCACAGTACATTCACAGTTACAAAATTTGCCTTTGAGCACGAATTTTCCTAGTAAAAAAAAAAAATGAATATCATATTCATATTTCTTATCTCTGGTCTTTTATAAAATATACTGACCTCAACAGGAACCGCTGCTGTCTGGACATGTGTGTACTGGGGGATGTAGGCTCCTTGCATAGCTGTTGTGGCTGGCATGTACTAGAAAGACAGAGTCCATTACACTGAGTTAAAGCCCAATCTAACTGTAAAAGTACCCAAAATACCTTTCATGGTATTGTTTAACAGATATTGACTGTTTCTCCAAAGCAATATATAAGAAAGACTTTTGCATCTGAAATCAACAGGCTTTCTAGAAAAGCCATGTATCTATTTTGAGAAAATTCAAATTTAGACTTCAAAGACTATGAAAAGGACTTTTCCTTCTCTGTTAACCCCAGTCATCATATTTTCTTTTTTTAACCCAATCTGGTCAGAAAAGAAGGGTCTTGCAGTTTAGAAGCAAGTCTGAATCTCTTCTGATTTAACTTCTGTTCCATACCTTAAGAGATAAGAGTTGCAGAAAGGAGTATAAAGAGCAAAACTAACTATTTTTAATCTTTTGGATACAACTCTGAAGTTACTACCTGGATTCCTTTTACTTGTTTTGGTCTATTTTTATTTACTCATTTCAAATTTCTGATCAGTTAATTGACTGAATAAAAGCTGCTGAATATAATTTTAAAACAGAAACAGTTTCTAATAATTCAGTGGACATAAGATAACTTATAGGATTACTTTTTCCCACATGCAAGCTTCACAGGGATACTGTGATCTACACTCAGTATTTTCTACTTGGCTAAGTTCTATTTTGTATCAAAAGGCTACATACTGTTCCAGTACTGCCTAATGAAAGGTGACTCATCTGCTGGGTCAGAGGGCTTATCATGGATGCAGGCTGTAGTGACATGGTGTGGTCCATGGAGGGAGTCAGAACAGCACCCTGTTAAAACAGAGAAACAAAGAAATGGTTCCAGCACTCAGACTGAATTTAATTTTTGATTTGAGAGTCTAAGTATGGACTGTCCTTCTGAGGGAATGTAACACAAGAACTCTCCTTAATCCCAGGCACTGACTCAAAAAGTAGGTCTGGGGCATTCTGAATATTTTACTTGAGCATCTGTAGATGCTCAAGGTGCAAGACCTGCTTTGACTTCCCGTTGTACATTCAATTCATGTGCAATACACTTGAGAGACCTGCTGAAAATGCTTTATAAAATACAAGTTTAACCAGATGCTGACTTGAAAGCAAAAATTTGCACATGTTACCTGGTACAGATTCAGCTAGCTTAAGCTTTGGAATTTCATGCTTTAGGAAGAAACTTTCATCTCATCTTTAGGACTGGTGGTTTTGGAGGAGGAACATGCGTGCTCCTACCCATCACACACGAGACAGCTGCCCTACTTAGTGGCTGCTTTCCTTAGCACACACATTTCAGGAGAGTGACTTTGCAATGCTGATTCTTTGTCTGAATACCAGCTGCTCTTGATGATATTTCTTTTGCTTCTGTACCATTTTGTTAAGTTCATAAAAATTATACTCTAAACTTCTAAACATTTTAGACTGCTAAATATGGAGGGCACACTCATAAGGTTTTCAGAGTTAACTGAAATGGAGGATTATCAAGAAATTTCATTTTACCACTCATGTTTCACAAAAACACATTTCCAAATACTTTGTATGACTTATGCTTGCAGAAGGTGTTGATTAAAATTAATGGAGGCTCAAAACTAACAGAAATAATTGCAGTGCACTGAAAGCAAGTATTTTGAATCAGTAACTAATCCTTACAAAGAAAAAAAAAGAAGTATAGAATATACTTGGAAAAACAACCATGTGATCAGTGTAGATGAAATGAGTCACAGGCACATCAAACACTGAAAGAATTTCCTGTCTGTAGACTGCAGGCTTCTCTGAAAAGCAAATGAGCAAGACAGCACCCGTCTTTGCACAGGCCAAAACTGAACTTCAGTCTAGAATCTAGGTCTTTATTTTCAACTGTGAAATGTCAACTTGTGTACCTGTGAAACTAATACACCATTATAACATAGCAATTCAGGTCTTTCACAGCATTATTTGCAGAATGTTATTTTATGAAAATCTGTGTTGATAGAGAAGGAAGTTAAAACCTGCTCTGTGTATGTGTATTTAACATCAAAAACCACAAATACAACAACAATTAAGTGTGTGAGAGGATGTTCTGGTTCAACACCACCTTCTCTGCATGCCCAAGAAGAAAATGTTCTGCCAAGAAGATTTACATTCTATAATCTGCATGGAGAGGTTAATTAAAGTCAAGACAATATCCTTTCTATATCTAGAAACAGACCTGTTGGTTAACTATGGGAATGCATGTATTAAAGTGCCTGTTATTAGTAATGCTCATCTCAAGAAACCCAGTAAGTCTCAGATGTAATGGTACTTAATTGGCAAATGACATAGACAAGGAGCAAAAGATCATGGGAGAGTAGAGATTAGAATGCCTGACAGTCTGGTACAGATGCCACAGCCAAAAGTGTAGGGAGACCAGCATTACTCATGAGTGGTGAAGCCAGAACAAGCTATACAGGTTTTCTCTAGTGAGTGCCCATAATGTCATTTATATCACTATATCCATCTGTCTTTTACAAATGATCCAGTCTGAACTATTGTAGACCTATTCTAAAACACTGGGTCTCCAATTTCACCTCCTGAAAGGTAGACAGTATGTAAAACATTTGGTATTTGCAAAGTGCTTTCCATTTAAAGTAAAATAACATAAAACAAAAACAACACCACTAAGTTTCCTCTTCGATGTTTTCTCTAATGGTCCTCATCACATTGATAATCTGAAGGTAGCTTTCTTTTTTTTTCCTAATAAAATGAGGCCCTAGTTCAGGTTACTGTCTTTGTTTTGCTTTTCATTTTGATCCATGGAAATCATTGGGTAGGAATTGACATACTTCCTGTTGTTTGAAGTATGTAAAGTGTTTATATAATAGACACAACAATGTGTTTATATAATAAACACAACAATGGAGAAGCATAAAAACTTACTGGGTGCTGCATTATATATGGTTGAGGCTGCATCCATGAAGGACTCTGAACCTAGAAGAAAATTGGCATTTTATTTTTCATTTTACACATTCTAGGAATACTCCAACTTAGACATAGTAATAACTTAAACCATGTTAACATGCCTCCTCCCTTATTTATTGACTTTTTAATCCAATTAGTCCCTCTGTGGAACAACATTGATTTCCACGAAAAATGTATTCATTGTAACCTGTAAATCAGAGACAAGATTTGGAGACCATATACCACATACACCTTTCAGAACAAAAGACCATGTTTTTAGTGCAGGTTTCAAAAACTGTATCAAGTGTAATGAAAGGGATCAAATAGATGAATGGCAGATTTCTGCTACGTTGGAAAAGGAAGCTCCTTCTGTCTCAGAAATTCCTTTGTGGAAAACTAATTGGGATCTCAGAGGGTATAGCACCATTTACCTTCTAGTGTGATCTGAATAAAATTAATTATTGTATTTTCACAACTGAAAAAAAAAAATCAGGACTTCAGCTGTAATCTTGTTCCAGGAAAAAGGAGAAGATTTAGGAGAACTGTTCTTCTCTGAGACATTGTGGTGTATTATTCCCAAAGGACAGGAAGAGGAGGAGGTTCTGATGAGAGTCCCTGCTCTTGCAACAAGCACATTTTTTTCTCAAAAATCCGTGACTGCCCAAATACTTCAATTGCAGTAAAATGTCTAACTTTGCATGACAAATTGAATTATAAAAAGGGAAACTAACAGATTATATTGTTATCCTGGTTAAAAAGAGCTGGTTGCAACAGCTCTTTGAAAAGTGTGCTGCAAGAAATACTAAAGGTAAAGACAAAAATGTTTCCTCCCCACCTGCTGTAGCTGTGTAGGGTAAGGCAGGAATCTGACCTGCACTGTACACAGAGCAGGCTCACCACTGCTGCTGGACATTTAAAGCCTTTTCAATGCCTCTACCATCATTCCCAGAGCCCAGTGAATGGGGCAGGTAAACACACAGCCTTGAAAAAAATCCAGGTGAGGTATTTTCTGGAAGATGGAAATACTTCTTGCCTCGTTTTGGTACTTACTTTAAAACCAGAGCTGTTTTGTTTTTTTTTTTCTTTTTCAGTCAGGAAAAGAGCAAACAGGAGTTCAAAAATGGAATGGAAAAGACTGGAACACTCCCTTTCCTCAGGCAAAATCTTAATGGCAAAAATACCGGTACAGCCTGACTAAAGCTTTGGCTAATCTCACACTATGATAGTAACTGGCTCAGGGCAGTCTTTTGGGTACACAGGGGTTGCAGAAACAAACACCAGCCAAAACTTTATTAAATTTGTTTACCTGCATAAGAATAAATCTAGGAGCAGGTTATACCATGACTCGAAGAGAAAAAAAAAAAAAAACAAAAACTGTGCAGAAGACAGAAAGCTGCAGGTTTCAGTGAGAAGGGATCAGTAATGAAGATGTGACTAATATTCAAATTGTGAAACTTTTCTGGCCAAGAACCTCCTTCCTCCCAATACAGAATACTTCAATTTAATTTTCAATTCCAATTACTGTGTCACTTCAAGCATAATGGTATAATGATATTAATAACTCCATCCACAATAATTTAAGCTGCATGCCATGTATATTGAAATACTGGTAACTACATTTCTGGAAACATAATGGATTGTGGTCTGCCTATCTCAATAAGCCCAAAAAATAATACTGTATTGCTAAGTAATATGTTTCCATGCCAACTTCCAATTTTTACTTGGATTCTGAATATTAGACAGACTTATATTGATAAATAATTTATATTTTAATAAAGGATAGCAGTTAATTTTACTGAAATATTTCTCTGGGTAAGAACTTACTGTAATTTCAGAGGTAATGCAGTACCAAGCAGAATGATTCAGTATACTGAAAAATACAGTCTAGCACTGTCTGCTGAGAGCAAACATTGTGTTGCGTAAGTTACCTCAGAAATTAATATAAAAATAATCCAGCTGCCCTTCACACCAGAGAACACTGTTTTAACTCCTACACAACACTTTGCTCATGAAAGACAGCATCAGATCTCCAGACTAATATTAGATAATTCTTCCTCATCCTCCTCACTTGGAATTGAAGGCTACATGGAAATTTCTGCAAGAGACAGCTGATGAAATGGCCCACAGTGCCTCTGTTAGCCTTTTACTTCCCCTTTACGTGCCCTTCCATATTCATTCACACACACAGCACATTAGAAAGCTCAGCATGTCTCTCCCACTAGAAAGCAAACAGCCTCTTCTCCTTCCCCTGACACATAGAGGTAAGAATTTTCTAAATTTAATTAGTTTGGGTTATTTATGACCTGAATCACTGCTGTTTACTCCATCTATGTGTTAAACAGTAAAATGCCAAAATAGCTCATAATTTAGCGTACACTGGCATAATTGGCATGTCTCAAGTAGTAATTACAGAGCACACATCTGAGACTGCCATACTAGTTGTATTTAAAGCAAGTTGTTTGTAGACTGAAATGTACGATGCCCTAAAACTGAGGATTTCTGAGAGATCTATATCAAAGTGCTAAAACTGTTCCATATGATTTCCCAAAGTGTTGAATTGTGTATCAATATCCCTTGGGAGGACTCAAGATGGCACCTATCGATATTCCTCTTCAGAAAGCTGTGGACCAAAAACGTCCGCAATTTATGTTTTAATTTATTGTTCAAAATAAAGCAACCTTTGGTTTAGAAATGCTGTCCTAGGCTATTAAATGCTTTACTCCTAATATAAAAATACTTAATTTGACTGCTAAAGTAATTTGAACTCTGAGCTCTTTTTTTCAAATTTCCTTCTCTAGTGTCAGGAATGTTTCTGTACCCTTCTTAGTATGACTACATTAAGAGACTACTGTTGGGCTTTCTGAGAAAAAAAAAACAGAGAAGACCTCAAAATGCATGGAAAAACATCTTGAAAAATGAATTTGATTAAACCAAAAAGGTTTTAAATAAAGAATAATTACTTCCGATATACTGGTGACATTAAAAGAATTTGACTGAGAGAAACTGAAAAATCTCCCGTGAAATGCAGAACTGGCTACAAATCCCTCAGCCATCAGCACCAGTTGGAGACCTGGTTTTGCAAGACAGCAGGACCTTGTTAAATCGCTGTTTTCAGGCTGTGACTTTCATGCTGAACAGCACAAGGGGCCGCTTCAATAAAATGAAGCATTATTGGAGACCTCACAAAACCAGTTGTAACAATTGATAAATAAACATAAGCTCCAATGAACCATTTCAGTTACCAAGTTCTAAATACAAACCTGGTATGTAGAAACTGGAGAAGCAATATATGGCGTAATAGATGTCTGAGTGATCATTCTGTTTGCTGTAATACTGTAGGGTGATGGATAAAATCTAGAAAATGCAGAAATATTCATTAAATGCTAGTTCTGTGCATCTTTCATAATGCAAACATTCCTTTTCTTAGTGTGCTATTACTCAACATACCCATTTTGTAAAGCAGCTGTGGTTGGATCATACGTGAGTGTCATTCCAGCCTTAAAAAAAAAAAAGTGAAAAAGGAAGAGTTGATTAAAATTAATTTTAATTGCAAATTATTTCTCTTATTCTTTCTTTAGTTGTCTCATTTTTAACTGAAAATTTATATTGAAATAATTTATTACCAAAACTTAGGGAAAAGTTAATTGACAGAAGTAATTACACAGTGAAGAGAATCAGCAATATTGATTATGAATACAAGTTTGCATGGTCCCATCATGAGGAACAAAATGCAATCTATTAAACACCTGGCTAAAAGAACACGTGTGTGTTTGAGATTCAGGGCATGCAGATGATTATGTTAGGGTGTTGTCTACAACATATGAACTATTAAAATGAATGGGGAGTGCAGTTTTTCAGAAGGCACATTTGAATTTTCCAGTCTAATATAAATGAGGTGTCTAGGCTTGCTAACCACAGTAAGTCTGTGAAACTATTATCTTGAACATTAAAGATTAAAACTGTTGACTAAAAATAATAATGCTGCATGGCACTGGTATACTATTTTAATCTTGTGAAAGTGATGTGCATTTTAGTGTTGCACAGATCAAAGGATTATTTACTACATGTAAGCACAGTTATGTTTCTGGTAGTTCAATAATATGAGAAACCTGAAGTTTATATCATGACCAAGATGAAGGAGATTTTATTGTTCACTTTAATGAGATAGGACTCAGCATTTCACATTTTGCCTTTTCTCCTCAGAAGAAAGACACAATTAAGTATTTTTTATAGAGACACAAACTGTCAGGTCTAAGAGTTGCTTGCACATTTTTAATATGACAAAGACCCAAGCCAAGAAGTCTCAACGCCTATCATTTTCCTAAGTATTCATTATTGCACACCCACACTAAAGCTTGAAGGGAGGACTTACAAGTCTCACCTCGCCTTCTCTGTGCCACGCTCTTCCATTCTGTATGTATTTATTCTGATTCTGTCTCTTCTTCTGTCCTCCATCAGCAAACTTGCACAATAGAGGTTCTGCAGGAACTGAGAAGAAAGAAGAAAAATTAGTTGAAGTAGCATTCATACACAGGTGTTCAACTCTCCAAATGAAGTATGGTTTTAAGTTATATTCCAAATATGAACAGCACAGAGCTGTACAACAGCATCAACAACTGTTCAGCATAGCACAAAGACAGCAACAACACACAAACAGAGCATCTGGAAGGCCTTATATATTTGATTTTAAACTACTGCTGAAAAACCTGTTGGAAAGAAACATGGTCTGTACATCCTAAGCATGTGTCTCTTGGTCTGGGTTGAACAAGAACTGCTATCTGAATGTTGAGCTTTGTCTCTTTGGAAGTATATCTAAGGAGGGTGGAGAAAAAATATGGCCGATTATCTATAACATAGTCTTCCCACCCCTGGGAGGTTTCAGTAATGTCCCAAAACTCTGAAATGTTTTACTCCAGAACAGGAGGAAGAGCTGGCATAGTACACCCACGTACTCCAGCTGCCAAGTGAGAGTGGGCACCTTCATCTCCTGACATCTCGCACCAAGAAAATGCCACAATTGCCCATTCCCATTTTATCTCTGCTCTATAAAGAACACCCAATGAAACCAGAAATTCTTCAAGATTGTCCTTTTGGGGTTTTTTGCATACTGCCATGAAACAGTGTCACCTTAGTTTATTATTTTTTATTGTTATGATTATTTTTCCTAATAAAGTCCTGACCATGATTTCAATTTTTAATGTCTAAATTGAAGCAATGAAAAGGTTTGCATAGTATTCTTTCTTTCCTTGTTCTTAGCTTCCACATTTCCAAGAACCTATGGCCGAAGCACAGCTCTGCTGCATCACACCACACCCTCCCTAATCACAGGGTGGATGCACTGTTTTATGACTTGGATGTAAATGCTTCTCTGCCAATAATTCCTGACACATGAGCTGTCTAAGCTTTACCATGGCACTCCTCCAGTCACTCTCTGTTTGGAAACATCTTCATGAGACATGGCTGGACCTGAAAACATACAAGTTTCCAAATGCAGAGTAAACACATGGGGTGGGAAGGCCATCTGCAAAAAAACAACCTCAAGAAAAATTTTCAACAAAATCTATTAATATCACCATGGTGAGTGCTAAAGTCTCTTCACCCTGTCTGCATTTGCAAAACATGATTGGTATTGAAAACCTCTGAGATGTATAAACTCACAAAGAGATTGACTTTTAAAACCTTGGCACAAAACAAGCTTCAATGGCCAAGTCATCCCTGGCTTTGGCTGTCACACCTAAAACACTAGCTCTGGTTCTACTGGAAAAATATCCACTTCCTGCATGACACATCTTTTGACAGCCTTCTCTATAAAAAAGGGAGACAGAACTGGTGTGTGGTTCCCTGTCTCATCTCCAGCACTGACCACACAGGTCAGAGACCTAGACCTCTCCTACCTGCGTGCTCTTATACAGAGTGTCAGACTATAACATTAAACATGACAACCAAATTAATTTAAAATGTATTATCCTTCAGAGAATGGTAATTAAAATCCTATAATCATAAAATAAACCAGGAAAAGGTTAGGCTAATGACACTGGAAAAATATAGGAGACCCATGGATGATGGAGTACACGAACAAGGAAATAACAGAAACTCTAAAGTAGGAGACAAACTGAAAACTATTGTCTTTAAAACCTTGCATTTCTGAGGGGATTTCAGGCACTCCCAAAACTGAGTTTTGCTTTGAGGTCTTCTATTATGTGAAGCAACTTATGTTTCAACATATTTGGAGCAAAAAGGTACGATATCAATATGGTGATGGATGATTTGATATTGTTTTACAAAAGCTATATACAATAACCTTGGTCATAGCACAAAGCATTTTAGTCCACATACAGTTCTACTGAAATAAGAGGAGGTAATCTCAGAATATGTTAGTCAATATGGGTAAATTTGTCAGGTTCTGGTATGAAATTATTTTGATTGATTTTACACACTGTGGAAAACAAAAATCCATTGGACACTGAGAGAGGAGGTTCAAATACTGAAGTTAACTGCCTTGAATGAAAAAAGGCTCTTCCCAAAGTTGAATATCTTTGGCTACTTATACCTTATTTCAAAAAATCTAGTTTTGTGAGGAGCATATGTGACTTCCAAAATATGCATCATAAAATTTTGGATGAAATCAAAACTTCATTTCAAAATTCAATTTCTCTGGCATGAGAACAGTACAGAAAGACATCAGAAAAAGGCTTCTACTCCTTTCAGTTCTGTATTATAGCACTCATAGGTAGTAAATGCTTTATTTTAAGTTGCATTATGCTTTCATTAAAAATTCCTACAATTAATTGTAAAAAACTTTTCTGAAGCCATTATTTGTGCTTGCATTTCCCATCATTGTCTCAACATAAAGATCTTAAAACAAAAACCAGAGTAATCCTGTTCAGTTGTTTGAATAAAATGTTCATAAAAACCTATTTTAATAATAAATCTGAATTTTTTGTCAGTAGATAACTCAAAACAGCTACATTCTAGATGATTAAACATCTTCTGTGTTGCATTGTAAAAATTCTCTCACAAATTTAAAGGGGAAGAAAAAATGGAGTAAGAATTATACAAATGCACAGGATTTTGCATACATAATATTCAAAACCTGCATCAATGAAGAAACCCAAACATTTAAAAAGCTATCAATTTGTGATCTACTAGAAGTCAGTGCTCCATGTTACTGAACACAGACCTAGCCATGGGAACCCTTGTTTCTCTGCCCTTCCACCTTCCCTTGCTCCTCACTGCACCCACCAAAGCTGCCAAATGCTGTGAATGCTCCAACTCAGGCTAAAAAAGCCCCATGCAGACCAAATACTAAATACCAGCAGCTGCTGTGAGCAGGCTGTACAGCATTTGCCTTCCCTGATTCTGCTTCAAGATCTGAATGCTGACAGTGGGGATGGCTCCAGCTGAAAGTCCAACTATAATTTCTGGCTGCTCTTCCATACATGTGACCTGAATAGTACCTGTTCAGTCGTGCAACAGCACAAAGACTGATGGTCACCAGAGGGAGGGCCAGGAGAGGGAGATAAACCTTCTTGGCTTTATCTTGACCTACTGATCTCCCTCCCACCAAAGAATGAACATAGACCTTACTCTCTTCAAAATTAAATTTCAACTTTATTTCTTCATGTTACCTTTTCTCATATTTTTCATGAATATCAACATATTCTCTCTCTTGTGTATAAGATAACAGATACATATTTGAACAAAAAGCTCTAACAAGTCCTATAGACCAGTTAAGCAATCTTTTGTAGTACAGGAAGGAAGGGAGAGTCACTTTTATTGTTTAATTGCTGGGAACTAAGCAGGCCCAGTGATGAAGCAGATCATTAATCATTCAGTGACTTGTCTGTATAAGACAAAGGCAGAGTACAATTATTCAGAGTTGCATTCACAGCTGAGAGGTACCTGATGTAAAAGACTACAACTTACAGTGGAGTTAAGCTTTTGCAGCTAGGACACCACATTTAACATGCCCACTCTTCTGACACCCAGTGCAAACCAACGCTGCCCATGGTTTGCAGGTGCCCGTGGAGCTGCAGCTACGGAGGGGATCTGTAACCATGAGCTTTCCTGGCCTTCAGCATCAGATCAGGCCTTTAAAACTTGGGTGTGGAAAGTGCTGACCATCTCCTCCTGCCCTGAATCACTCTCCTCTAAGGCTAATGGTTTTACAGAAGAGAGATGTGAATGCAGTATTAGTCCAGAGAGTAAATTCTTCCTTGCTGTAGACGCTTTGTGCACATCTGTACATTAGAATTCAATTTGTCTTTGTTCAATGTCTACCCAAATTTGTACCAGGTGGTACTATAAATGCAAGAACAAAACTGATGCTCTTTGTTGGACCTTGAGTTTACACCCTTGACTTTACATGGCTAATTTTATCAACTTTTCAATAAATCCTACTTTCAATTACTGAAAAATACAACAAAAGAGTTGAAAAATACTATTCCTTTTGTCAGTTTTCAATTAAACTGCATCTTTTAGAGACTTTCATTGCTTATTTTCTAGTGCAAAGCATATGGGACTTAATGAATTCTGACATTAAAACATCTTTAATGATAGAGCAAGCCTGTACAGCTAGAAACTTTTGCCAAAGGCTGTGGGAATGAAAAAAGAAATTGTGCAACTCAAGATCAGGGTAGCTTTGTATGTTTAAAGAGAAATTAAATATTATACTCTTTACCATCCTTGTCTTCACTTAAACACAATGCTCAGGATTACATTGCTTTAATAATTTATACAAGGTATTAATAATTTGTCACAGAACCATATTTTGTGTGATCTTAAGAAGCATTTTTCTCTTCTATTCCTATGTTGCTTCTTACAACTAAGCAGCAATTGCAAATTATGGGAGTTAGAGCAGTAAAAACCCCTAATTCACAAATTTCACAAAATATTCAGAGTTGACGATCCTTGTGGGTCCCTTCCAAGTCCAAATCTTAAGTGAATGGCCCACAGAGGGATCAAACCTACAGCACTGGTGCCTTAGCACCATGCTCTGACCAGCTGAGCTAATCTCAGGGTCTTTATCAAAGGAATGAAATTTTTGTTCCTCTGCCTTCTATGTGACAACCAGGAGTAACATCAGCACTGTCAGCCCTTGATACCCTGTAGCAGTGGTTTTCAGGCTGTGGATCCTGTGTTTTTTCTAAAGGATCTGTGAAAGATAATTGAAAGAAAAATTGAATTTATGGTGAATCAGCTTAAATTCACTAGAGAACTTCAATGCTGGATACTTTGTAAAGGTAAGAAACTAGAAAACACTCGACTCTGACTATGACTGACAGAAGACAGCTACTTGAGGGCTCCATTTTTACTCTTCCCCACACTAGGAAGATGTCCAAGGCCAGATCATTTCAAACCGTGTATGATTCCTGGTGGATCTCCTCCTGGTCTCCTCAAGAACACAGGCAGGAGCAGGGCTTTTACACTCAATTTTCTCCCTAAAAGAGAATCTGAGGGACCAATATCTTTATCCTAAGTGGGAAGAGAGGGGTGGGTCATGGATAATTTTTTTTTTTTTTTTCCATTTTGCTTCAGCTACTCTTGAAGTAAAAATGGCATGGGCTCCTCAGCTAAAATGCTCTCTACTTTACACCCATTAAACCAAAATCACCTATGCTCTTTATCAGTAAAAGAAGTATTAAATAATCCATAAAGCCTATAGAACAGGCATTAAACTTCTGTAACTTTTTAATGTCTATATTTCTTATTTTAAACATAAGAGAGACAAATAGACTCAGACGTACACATATCTTACATATTCTACAGCACAGCTGCTTTAGGTAATTATTTATATAACTACTCTCATGCATCACCACACAGCTACATGCTACTGTGATTGGGAGGAGAAGCCTTTCAAGATTTTGCCCAGAAGATCACCCAAGCTTCCACTCTGGATCCAACACAAGACTAAAAGCCAGTGAACACTATCATCTTTAGAGGAGGAAGGCTAAGTATGCTGCTGCTCTGCTCTCACTGCTCCTCTGCTGGCTCCTGGCTCTTCATACCAGTCTGGTCTGTTTCCTCCAATTCACGTCATCTCCTACATTTTGCAGGAGAATAGAAAAGCTTTAAATATTACATTCCTCACTGAAAACAATAGTTCTTTAAGGAGGAAAGTGAAACTAAATACGAAAGTTACTTTAAAATTATAGCAATCATATAATAGTTATATATCATAGTTGAGAAGATAATAAAGTACAAAAATTGTAAAGTTTGGTTTTCGGTGACAAAATGGAGAGGAAGTCATAATCTGTAAAACACAACCAACTAATACAATAATTTACATTAAAAAAGGACAAAGCCCTACAACAAACGGTGAAACTAATACATCACTTCTAGGACTTTCAGGATTATACCAACTTGCAGTGCATTTCAAATTGCTTCTGAGCTAGCCCTTCTTATTTACTGAAGATAAACAAGGACACACTAAATACTGAATGTATTTCATTAAGATAAATAAAGCCTGAATAGCCAGTTATAGCCTGGGTTTAGCTTGCTCAGTCACTCACCTAACTCTGGAGTTGACACTTTTGTGACCACCCTGTGTTAATTCCTGGCCTTCCCAGATTCTTAGAGGTTTTTTCGTTGTGTCTCTCTTGCTCCAGAGGAGGTTTCACTTATGCTTTCCATAACTGTTTAACTCATTTTTAGATTTAAGCCCAAACATAGCTAAAATAACAAAGCTGCTTTATGAAAGCATGTTTTTATTGAACAAATGTTCTTCCTCCCACACCTATTTCACTGCAGGCCCATGTCTCCTACCCTCTTCATCCTGATAACAGTGTTTTTAGAGCCAGCTCCCTTTGCTGATTTTAGCCAAGTTTCTAGGACACAATGTTTTAATTTAAACATAGATCTGGTTTTATGATTTTGTTTTGCATGTGTTTGAACATGATTCTTTATAATCCCAGTGGTCTCTGATCTATTTCAAAACAGCTTCCTAATCTTTGCTTGTTCAAGAGCTTTCCTACCCCCATCCAGTTTTCTCTGTGCAGGTAGTCCAAAATCCCAGTTGCCTCAAGACTCCACCCCACTTTTGGCAGACTGCAGAATACTGTTATGCATAAGCTGAATTCTCTAATAAGATTGCATTATTGGACATTATTGCTATGTGGTATGGAACTCTGGGAAGAATTTGAATTCCATAAAAACCTTTGCAAAGAGAAATGAAACTTCACAGCACCAGCACAGAAACACAGAGCTGTACCCTATACAAAAAAAAAAAACCAAAAAAACCCAAGGTCCTCACAACTCCCTTATGCACCTGATTATTTGTCTCTTTTTCAATATCATGGAAGGTGAGACCTATCTCACTTAACTGACTTTAAAACATTTGGAGTTATCTACTCCTGAGTGACTGATCTAGACACTCTCTGTAACCACAAGGACAGTCTCTGCAGGTGTGTTTTTCTTTTCCTGTTCTAGACAGAGAGCCTGGACAACTACTTAGCAAAGTAAGCATTAGAAGTTCAAGCCTGTGAGGAGGATTACATCTTGAGACTCCTGTTCAGTTTCCACTTATGGACAGTTCTGTGCAAATTTCCTGTCCCTAATTAATTACATTTTTATGTTACATGTTTCCTTCAGACTGCAAAAAATAATTCATACAATTCCATGCAGTAACTTTTTATTTTGACGTAGTTGAATCTCATCATGTAAGGGTACAACTCAGCTTCAGCAGTGACCCACCAGAGAGAGAGCATAATTAGCAGACATGTTTGATGGCTCATTTATTGAGAACAGGAGAATGCAAGGGAAAATAAAAAATAAGAAACTAAAAAGCACTAATAGGAGCTTCTGTTACAGTTTTTTAGTGTCATTACTGCCTGTTTATACATAAAAAAGCTGTAACATTTTTACTAAATGTAACAAAGCAAAAATATAACTAAAGTAACAAATGTAACAATGTGCTTAAATGTACCAAAAGTTTTGTAACAAAGTTTTTACGAAATAATAATATCATCAATTAATCTCTGTGCAAAGGGTCTGCGAAAGCAAGGCTAGGGAAGTCAAACTACTGCATTAAATTAGTTTTGCTGAAGGGAGTGGTTTCCTGTGCTCTGAAGCATTTTCCATCCTTACAGCAGCACAGACTGCCTCAAACTGGAGCAATCTTTGAGAGATGAGACATGTTTGGAGTTTTACTAAACAAGCCACATTCTTGTCTGCCTGCCGAGGGCTACTTTCCTCCTCATCAGTGACAGGGTCTGGCTGCAGAGAACATTTCACCAGTGGGATAAAGGCAGCTTCAGCAACCACATCAACACTGTAATTTGTAAAATTCCCACTTGGGATTCTCAATAAAATGCCTACTGAAAGCTGCCTGGAATGTCAGGCATGTATTCTTCTTTATTGTCGTCTTTACTTTCTATTTTACTCAGCAGCATTGAATTTCCTCTCCTTGTTTTTCAGTATTCATGGAATATACATTTTGTCTCTTAGAAACAGTGCTGACAAAGCACTGATGAGGAACTTGGTGTGACAACAAAATTGTGCTAAGCCTTCTCTGAATTTTGCCTTGCACAATATTTCTAGAACCAGCATTCCATGCTGACCTCCTTCCATTTTCCTGAAGGACTTTAAAACCTACTCCAGCTTGAGAGTTGCAGCTCCCCAGCAAACAATCATGCCAGGCAGTGCTGCAGATTCCATTTTTTTTCTAAGTAAATATTTTTTTGAAAATACTTCGAAAAAATCATCAACAGATGACAAAAAACAGCCCTTTTTTGCCTCTGAAAAAAGCCCTGCCCATGGACAATCAGCCAGATTCTGTTCTGATACAGATACTTGTTTCCTCACTCCAACTGGGATTACGTG
The DNA here is from genome assembly GCA_013397295.1 of Polioptila caerulea. Classification (NCBI taxonomy): domain Eukaryota; kingdom Metazoa; phylum Chordata; class Aves; order Passeriformes; family Certhiidae; genus Polioptila; species Polioptila caerulea. The sequence continues at coordinate 89,070 of VYXF01000461.1, forward strand.
GGATGTAAATTTGTACACAGTTGGCATTTTAGATGCTTGTTTCTCTGCTAGGAGACACCACTACTAGATTCCTAGAAAAGGTTTACAACAGAAAAGCAATATACTGTGTTCCAAGCAAGCATTACAGCCATCCAAAAAGACACAGCTTAATTTCAATAAGCCTGCCTCTAAACGAGAAGCCAGACAGGACAATCAGTGTAAAAGGCTTCCACCATGTAAGCAATAACCCATTCATACATCTTGTAAAAAATACACAAAACGTACCAGAAACTCCTGCTGGTGTCTTTATGAATTTTCCATTAAAATGAGCAATCACTGCTTCACATTTTTCTGTTGACTCCATCCTAAGAAAATAAAGAATAATTTACATAAATTAAACACTCAACCAGATTCCCATGTTTGTGATTTTTTTTTTAAAGCATATTTCTTGCTTTTTCCCTCTTCACTGCTGTGGCTTGCTTTCCCATGTGTGAACAATGGAGAAGATGTTTTCTAAGAACATGTAACTTCAGAAAGGTAAAGCCAAACTCAATTAACATTTTATGCACTCTAAGATCAAAGTCAATGCCAAACTGAAAACACTCCTGTTTACTCAAAAATTATACTGTAGCTGTCCAAGCTGCCTGAAGTACCTCTCTTGTCTTTTTAAAAGAAGCAGGACTGACTCACTATCACTCATAACTGAATCCTCAGTGTCCATGCTGCATGCAGCAAAGGCTAATGCCACTCTTAAGAGAGGATTCAGAATTGTCTGTACAGTTTAAGGGCAATAAACTCAAATATAAACCTGCCTGACTGCCTGACCCAAAGTGACTTGGCGGCTTTTTGCTTACACACATCACCTCCACTAAATGATGCACCTGGCTCTTACTTAATTGAGTCAATACCAGAATAGCTGTGATGGCTACTGAGAATGTGTCCGAAATCCTGAACAGGTTTGTGCACTTAGGCTGTCACATGCAGACCTAGCAGACTGGGCAGACAGCTGCAGAGCTGCTGCTGCCCGGGGAGGGGCCCTGGAGGCGGCGGCTGCGCCCTCACCTGCAGGGAGGATGTGCCAGCCCCAGCTGCCAGCCTGGACTCACAGCCAACACCTGAGATGTGCAACTACAACAAAATGCATTTTAAAAGAACAACTTATTTTGTAGCTGTCTGCAAGATGACTTTTGGTTAATGTTGAACAGAGAATTTCTTTTCGTTTGTTCATTAAGTTCTTTAGTGTCATATGGATATGTCATTCATATCCCCAAATTAGGCCAAGGGCCTCAGCAGCAAACAACCAGGACTAAACATTATTAAGTCTTGGCATCTTTTTAATTCTGATATTCTTTCTGCACAGTCTGACAAAATACAAGCATAGAAAACAACCAATATCAACAAAAATCCAGACTGAACAAGAGATTTTCCTAATGATTGCAATAAAACCTCTTACAGAATTTTCAGAATTTCTGGATTATTTAATCTGCATGAAAGAAATCTATTTTTTTTTTTCTCAAATGAAACAAACAATATAATTTAGTTTAAGACTCAAGTCTGGACTTGATAAAATACATTGCTCCCTATTAACTTAATAAAAGTCTCCCAAAGGCAAGAAATTTAAATATTTATTTAATGTCTAGAGTTTTCTTGGAAAATTTTAACTTTAATATTTATCCAAGAATTTTCCAATCCAAGAAAAATGTTCACCTTGTAGAACGAAAGAAATTCTAATCAGATATAGAAGCAATACTTATCCTGTAACTTATGTATACTGTAGGTATGTATATAAATAAACATTTATATAAAAATAACTTCACTCATGTATATATAAAACATAAAATGCATAATAGAGAAACTATTGAGAAAATACTTTAAAACTATTCTATGTTAATGTCTTCAATACAAGTGAGGATACACACAAGTCTTTTTGACTTTTGCATATGATTCTAGAACACTTTCAGCTACATTAGAAAAAATATATCCTACCATATTTCCTACCATACCACTGATTCAAGGTAGAGGTGGTGAACAAGTTTAGGGAGAAGATCCTGAAGGAACTCAAAATGCCCACTGAATTTTAGAGTGGCTGTTTGTGGATTCTACCCTTCATATTACCAAAAAGTGAAAGCTACATATAAGACACACATATACTAACAAAATTAAAATGCCCAGTTAATTTTACCCTAAAAATTTTACAAACACTTGTTGATTTTTTTTAAAGGGGACAGGAAGAAATTTTAGCAAAGCCCAAACTTTGCTGGGTTTCCACTCTTAAATAATGAAAATGGTTCTATTATTTCTAATTTTGTTCCTTTGTTTTCCCTTCTTGAAACTGGACAGTTTGACAAGCATAAAAAGTTGGGGGTTAGGAAGCTAGAGGGAAGAGAGATTTTAAATAAAGAAAAATAGAAATGACAGTGCTATGAAATACTCCCCAGCCAACTCACAGGAAAAACAATCCCTAAAAATTTTGTCCTCATTGGATAAATTTGTTCAGTTTTTTTCTATGCACCAATTTTAGACTCTGCTATTTGTTCAAATACAGAGCTATTTTAATATTGGCTGGACATCTGAATTACTAAAATTTGATTTCACAGAGATTTTACAATACATTTTGAGAATTACTATTCTTTGCTCAAAGCATGCTCTTATTTTTGATAATAGAAAACTTCAGTTTAAACCCTCTAAATTTTGATTGTTATACTACACTTAAAGTAGGACTTAGATAACAAAAGTGGCACAGAGAAGACTTTGATGAAGAGACCCCAGAAAAAATAACTGCATTAACTAGAGAAAAAGTAGACTCATATGGACAGAATATTTGGGAGGTATCTACTAATTTATGGAAAATACTTGTTCTTGTTGATTTGGGCGAGATATCTGACCTAGCACACAAATATTTTAAGATGAGATTTACTGTAGGTGAATAAAAATATTTCCTTTCCCAGCTGACATCATCTTAATGAGCCTGAAAATTCAAAGAGCTGATGTTCAAAGGGCAATGATGAGTTCATTTTCTCCAAGGCACTAATGAAGAAAAACAAAAAAAGGCATGGGGGTGGGGAAGAAGGTTCTTCCTACTGGTCTGCTGCCTGGGATTCAAACTTCAAAAGCCAGAAAAGTCACAGGAGAAGTCTCAGTGAAGAATCATGTAACTCTTGCTTACTGGTTCAGGGATAGAGGAGAAAGGAGAAGTACAGAAAAGAGAAGGAAGTGGTTTAGAGTGAATTCTTGTTCTAGATAATTGTCCAGTAAGAGCAATAAATTTAGATTTCGCCATCTAAGCAAGATGAGACACAGCATTACTAAAGGAAGAATTAACAAAATCCTGCTGGATAACTCCATCTCAATCTCCCTTCTCTTTACAAACTTTCTATTTTCAGTAATTTCTGCCTTTTCAATCAAAACAATGGAAAAGGCTGCCAGCATGGCTATCACCACTGGAGTACCTTGCAAAGCCAACACCACGGCTCGTCCCACTCGAGTCCCGCAGTATCCTCGTGGAGATAACCTGCCCAAAGGGCTTCAGCATGTTCTCGAGCTCCTGCTCATCCATTGAAAGAGGCAGATTGGAAATGTATAAATTAGTTGGGTCTTGTTCTTGTTGCTGAAAGAGAATTAAAACCAACTGTTATTGTTGTTGCCACTGACGTTTTGAATTTAAAACAAACAATTACATATGACTTCTGGTGCAGATTTTTATTTCTCAGGCCCTTTGTAAAGGCTGCTCTTTCCTAGTACTAGTGACCTCCATCTTCTGCCACTGCCTGCAGCATTCCTGAGAAAGTTCCCCTTCTCCTATTACTGCTGACATCGACATTTTTAAGTAGAGATAAAGGTGAATAATTGACCAGTTTATAGTCCGTGTTAAAACTCCATGTTTCAAATTTTTCTGAAAGGAAAAAAAAGTAAAAATGAGATAAAGGAAAGAAATCAGCAGACAAGAAATGCAGGAGTGGTAGAAAGCATTAGGAAAGCTAGATGTAAATTAAGAAAATATTGACATGAAAAGATTGAAAGGGATGACAATCAGAAAAAAATATGGGGAAAAAAATGAGAAAATGGATTTAAGGGTACTTACATTGCCATAATAACAAAAGAATAAAGTGATACAAAAGCAAGTGGGACACTGTTATCTCCTTCCATACATGAACATTTTTGACTTTTCATCTTTTTTTTATGTTATGCATTCAGACAATACAAAAGTCTTCCAAAAACTTTCTCTAGAAATAGACATAGTTGAATAATATTTAATATAAAAGTTGACAATACCTAGTGCAGGCATCCCCCTTCCAAAATAATACTGAATCTATACAGCACACAGACAAGTTTAGGGTTCAAATTTTCTTATCATAGGATATCTGAATTCTTTTTCATATTAGAAAAATCAACAGAAAGAGAAGACAAGAAAATGGATTCACTGAGAGGCCAGAGCTGACATAAGTATTAATATTAATTGCTGGGCAACATTACAGTAGTTACATCTTGACATTCAGCTCAAATTTCCTCAGGCAGGAATGTGAGATGAAGAACAGCTTTCACAGTGTTAGAACGGGTTTGTTGCTTAGAAAGTATTAGGCAATTTTGGCTTGCACCTTGAGATATGTAGGCTTAACTTCCTTCTTTAATGAGTTCTATTAGCAAAAGCTTTAAAGGAGGTTTCAGGTATTAGCATTACAAAATTGCATTTGTAGCCATAGCAGGATTTTCTGAAATTCCAAATAGTATTTGAAAGGAAAAGTTTTGAATGTTTTACTCTTTATTATAGTCTGTAAAATATTTTGCAGACAAATATCCTAAAACTTCCCTAAATAATCTGGAAATCAGCTGGAAATAATCAGTTGAAAAGCCAGCCTCATTGCTTATTTTTATTGAATTTCCTAATGTTTTTATTCTAGAATAACAGAAAGTGTAAAAGTATTCTCACTAAAAATTCTAACATTTGAAAGATAAAGAAGGCCCCATTTTGTTCACAGCAGTAAAAGCATAATTTACTTGAGAAAACCAAAAAACAGTTACTTCTGATTTGATCCTTTGATGGAACATACAGACCACAGCAGACAAAGGGGAGTGTGAAGACACTTCTACACACGTCCATAGCAAGAACTGGTAAAGACAGCAGGCACAGGAGGGAAATGAAAAGCAAAAAAGCTGCCAACAGATGAGGATGTCTCACTGAAATCCTGGAATATAACTTGAAATTTCTTCCATCTGTAATTCTTTCAGCAAAATAGTTGAAATGCCACCAAACACATTCCACAGCGCATTGAGGTGGAATCTGCACTGCAGGTGCAAACCCACAGCCACTCTGGGGAACAGCAGCAATTCAGCTATAAGGGTAAATCACAGAACCACAGAATATCTCAAGTTGGAAAGGACCCCTAAAGATCACCAAGTCCAACTAGGTCAGGACAGATTAATTTAATCCACTTCTTCACTTTTTAGGAAAAGAAAGAGACTGCTATTAGTTCACAAAAGGGCTCATTTACAACACTCATTTGCAGCCTCTACTACTGTTGGTATAGATGCAAAGCAAGACTGATCTTTTTCTAGAGTGTACTTGGAATTTTATACAGTTTGACAGTGGAAGACTTACACCAATTCATGTGCAAAACACCTCCTCTCTTCCTGTGAATAACTTATTTCACCATGCAGCTTCTGTCATGTTCACAAGGCTATTAAACCTTGAAACAGCTATCTGGGTACGTTTTGGGAGATCATAAGCAGCAAGGTAGTTCCATCCCCTTAGAACACACTGGAGTTCCAAGCTGACTTCCAAATAGCCACAGCTATGATTCTCCTTCTGTCTCTGTGCTATCTTACACAAAAAGGCAGATGTTTGCCTTTATACAAGATTTTGTGTATGAAAATGGTTACTGGTTAACAGTTAAAATTCAGAAAGTTAGGAGAAAGACAAACTATTTAAGTTATCCATCTCTCTCCCTGGCAAGTAGGAGTTAAATACTTTAAGTTCTGTGACTTTCTTCCTTACCAAAACCTGTCTCACCACAGCTTAATTCACAGGGTTATTAGTATTCTCTCTCAGAAGAGAAAAATATTTCCTTTGATACCTCAGTTTTTGATTCCTCTTCTGGAATCAAGAAAAAAAAAGAAGTGAAACTAGCAAAAATACCTTCCAACATAACTCAGCTCAAACCTTGCCTACACACTGTAATAGTTCTTAGGATTTAAAGGTAGGTGTTCCTCTGCTTAATGCCTTAACATTACTTGCAGTATTTTATGGAAATGGTCAAAAAGATTTACTAAAGTCAGTGTGAAGTTCCCTAATTTTGGGCAGCAAGCCTTCATTTACATAGAAACTACTGAATATATATATATATTTTTAAAATTCTATAGAATTTAGGAAAACTGCTTAATTTGAGTGTCTTCACATCTCATGCAGGGCTCTCCTTAGTTAACAGAACCTTCACCAGATCCTGAAGGATGCTGAAATTGCTCAGCATTTTCAGATTATGGGAAAGGTCAGAGAATTTGTGGGCTACTCTAAGTATCCATATTAGTGAGGAAACTACCAAGTCTTGTTTTTAGCAAGGCAAGTCATCAAGTTTATATCAGTCTTCTCTCACCAAACAGCTTCAGCTCTGTCTCCAGAAATTCTCTACCAGAATGTAACAACATAAAGATGCAGAGCAGAGCTCTTGCAGAGCAACATGCTGCTTTTTCCCAAAGAGCTCTTATAAGACACAGCATTTCCTGTAAAAGTGATGGCAATGATCAACTGTTAATATTTATTTCTGTAGAAAGAGGTGATCAGGATTCCTACATAATGAGAAGTGCTCTACCATCATCTGAAAGAAATTAACAAAAACCTCCCTGTGCGTGTGGAATTGTTCCTAAACTGTGAGCAAGAAACTTGGCAAACTGCAAAGACATCTGTTTTCTGTAGCTCTGTGTAAGGTCAGAGTGAACAGATAGCCATTCAGAAACATGTGACCAGGCACTGCTCACAGCATGGAAGATCCTCTGCCTGATAGGGAATGGATTAAATGCTTGCCTGCCTTCATATAGATACTACTTCAAAATTTACAGTTGGCCAATGTCTCACTGAAATATGTCTATTTTAGCCACAGTTTTAATACTGTCTGACCACAGACTGTTAACAACACAATTCAGGGAGAAATCACATCCATAATCTTCACTTGTTCTCCAGAACTGCATATGATTATTACAGTAAATATTTAAATTTATTTTTACAGGCACATCTGTATTAAGAAGAGGAATTTAACTACAATAAGCATTGTGATCAATCTGACTATCACTGCATTAATATATTCCTTTTTTTATTTCTCAGTGATTTTGCTTTCCCCTTGCCAGAAGGGCACAAAGGTGCTCCCTGGGAGCTCTGAATGAGCCCACCCCAGTTCATAAGAAGGCACCAGACCCTTGTCAGAACAAGCCACAGCACTACTTAGCAACTGAGGTAAGACTTTAGCAGGTTGAAGCCCTTTACTCAAGGCAAGTGGTTGTTAACTGTCTATTTAGTGCACTTGCAATTCCTGAAGTGATAGTCATGTGGCTCCCAGGAAAGCAAAATTTGGCTTGCCTTCAATTTATTTTATAATGACTTTTAAGAACTTTTATGAATATAAAGAGGAAAAATTATTTATTTAAAATCTGTTACAGTAAGATTTAATACTATTGCCCACAAAAAGTAGTACAAACTAGGTAAAAAGAAAACTTTCCAAGACAATTGCTAAAAACTGCTGTAGAAATCTGCTCGAGTTAGCTCCAGTTTGCCTGTCATCTGTTCTTTGGCATTCAGAAGCCCAGATGCAGAATAAAAAAATTGCAAAACGCTTACCTTCTCCAGCTAGATTAAGTGCACTAGCTACCATGGTAACCTAAACTATTTTTCTTACTTTGCTCTGTAGGAATGAAAACTGATTTAATTCTCCAGAAGGTTGTCACAGTGAAGACAAGTACTATAAGCAATACATTACTGAACCTCAAAAAAGTTAGCTGTTTCTCATTTTTGCTCATTTAAAACCATGTTCTTCATCAGCAGCATAAAGGAAGCTGATGCCTTCAATACATTATGCTTATTAGCTGTGGAAAAGCCTTGATTTCTGTTACAGAGATGAGAACAAGCAGCTAAGCAGCTTTTCCCTTCACAAGTTCACACTTCATATGGTGTGACAACGCATCTTTTCCAAATACACTTGGGAAAAAGAGTCACCTAGAGTTAGTTTGAAGTATAAAAACTTAGCAAAGAAAGATAGAACTACCTGTGCATGGAGAGTACATCATGGCTCTGGCCTTTGTAACCATGAGTGAAAAATACAGATCTCAAATTCAGGTCATCTCTACTCTAGAGGATCAACATGAACTCAGACAACGGGCTCATATTCATCATAAGCTAAAACCCACCCCCACATAAAAAGTTTCAGAATTTGGTCTGATGCTTTGAGGGTCTGTAGACCACTCCAGAAAACACAAATTGTGTCTTAAGAATGGTGGAAATCAGTATGTGATGGGAGAACATCCTTTACATTGATAGCACGTTGTTATTCTGACACAATTCAAATAAGAAACAATTGTTAAGACAGCCCTAATTTTTTGCATAAGCCCAAAATATTTGATAGTATTTAGTGATATGTCAATGTGAGAGCTGATACAAATAAGCAGGACCACACTTCATTGTGTCAGCGGAAGTGAAGACTTTAAGGAGGAGGAAATTGTAACATTATGAATCTGAAGTCCTAAAATGTGCAACTCTGGGGAAATCTTTGAATGGATAAACAGTGAGTCTTCCCACAAAAATGCACATTAGTACATAGAACAGCATTCCTTGGCTCAAATTAACAAGTCTCAGTGACCACAGAAATCTTCCATGTCCCTGGACCACTTTTATGGCTTTTATTTTATTTTAGTATATGTTTTCTAAAGGTAACTTGATGCTTCCATGGGGAAAAAAAAAAACAAAAAGAGAAAACATAAACTGGAAAATAATGTATATCAACTGTTTAGGTTATACATTATCTTGACTGTCTTACAGTGAAGTTGTACATATAGAAGAACTAGAAATCTCATGAGGAGAGAGAGAATTGAAGACAAGGTCTTCAACAACAAAGTGTGGAGAATCAGGGTCACTGAGTCCATCACAGTTGTGTTGGACTGGGATGGCCTAAATCATTTTAAAGAGAGGACACTACACTGATTTTAAACACGTGGTTGAAGTTCAATTGTGAGAACGTCCTTAATCCTTTTTGTGATGCCCAAAGTACATTGCAAACTCTTTGCAAAAAGTGGTAATTCCTTATGTAGAACAGTTTTAGTAGATTTAAGGCTCTCACTATTATCTCAGAAATCTGCCAACCTACCAGGAGTTGGACAATCTAGTTGTACAAATGTCCCTGCCATGCCAGGAAGGAGTTAACACTCAATGAAGTCTGAGCTGGCAGAGCCACAGTGGTATTCTAGCTGGCTTGTGCAGCTCTACATTGCTGTAAATATAATATAGATATTCTCTTGCTGACTTTATGTGGGTTGCAAACACAATGATTCTCTTCCTGTCTTAAGTTTGCTAGACAGAAAGATGAGAAGAACTGTGGGTTTTAATTAACCATTCTTAATTTAGTAGCTCTTTTTAACCTTTTATATTTATACTTCAGTTTACATCCAGAAAATAAGAATTAGTCAACTTTCAATTTGAAACAGTTGCTTCAGTAGCTACAGGTAAATTCAGTTAACACCTGAATGGGACATTCATTTGATGGGACAGAACTTGGTCTGAGCAGTGATTTGAATGCTCTATGGTAAACTCAAAGCCAAAAGCCATGAGAACTCAGGTATCTGATATTTCCATAGCATTTATGCTTCACCATTTCTAAAACATTCTTACACAGTGTCAGTATTTTAGGCCTCCATCCAAAATACAGTGGATTTTCTGTGTGCATCTATCTTCCTATATACAAAGTCACTTTCTGTCTGCTCTGAATCATGCTCACTAGAGTTATCTCTGGTGGGAAGAGAAGAGAGCTCTCAGAAGAATCACTCAGACAGTAACCAAAACTTATCTAACAAAATGGTCAGAGCTTTTCAATACTGCTACTAATCTTACCTAAGACTGCACAGATCTACAAAATCACAGCTTTTGAACTTATGAATACTGGTTTATAATCACTCCTCCTGGAGCAAGAACAATAAACTAAGAAAAGAAATTTCAATAAATTAAATTGAATGAAAGTAAAAATTGGACACCCAGTGGTTACTAACTAGCTTAGAAATAATACTACTCTTCCAAGACATGTATTTGCTCTTTGAGCAAGGTATAATCTACTGGTTTGTACTGGTGGGTCCTGAACAAGCTGGCTACCAGTACAGCTCACATCATCTGATCCCCCTTCCACAGCCACTTACGTACCCTGAAAAAGATGGACTTACCACGAGCAATACTCAAGTGGAAGAGAGGAGAGGGGAAATACCTTGTTAAATCCATTTTAAATTTCCATCAAAAGCTACTCCCATCCCCTGGCTATGCAATTATCATCTGATGTGAGCTCTTAGCCACATTTTCTGGCCAAAAGATAATATTGGAAGCATTTGTTTTAGCAGTGACCAGAAGACACTGGTAACCAGCACAAAGCAAAACTCTTCCCAGGCTGCTTTGTCTTAGCCAAGGGTTTCCAATTCAGATCTCAGAAAGAGCAGAAGATCTGAAGACATGGCATTTCATGAGCAATGCACTGACACAGGGTTCCATTATCATGGCATCTCCTGAGTGGTGGCCAATTCTCCACCAACAGGGACCCCTGGAACAGATTTGGTAGGATTTGAAGTTGTATTTCAGGCCCTGGGCCTTCCCACTCTGCTCAGCAGTAGCAAAACATAGCAAGAGGGACTTTTCTCAAGTCAGATCAACTTGGAAGCAGACTGCCAAGTACAGCATGATTTTACCCCATGGATGGGAAAATAATAATAATAATAACAACAATAATAATAAAACAACAACAACAACAATAATAATAATAGATGATTATGATAATGATGTAATTCACTACTTAATATTTTGAAAAATAATATAACAGTAATTTGAAGTTATCTGTACAAAACAACAAAAATTTTAATATCTGAACCACTTCCACTAAAGTAGGATTTGCAGATGAACTTGCTCACATCAGCAAGTGAGTTTTCAACTAACTGAACTAGAGCTGCAGCAGGACACTGAAAAAGGACTTTAGGGCAGCCAGAGTCAGAATGTGGCTTCAGCAAGAACATTTTCCTTCCTGTTCAGCTGCTGTAGGTCAGAACCACATCCAGGGGGAGGGTGAGAGCACTGAGGAGCTGTGCTGCTCCTGACACCCTGGGCACAGAGTAATTGCAGCACCTTCCCACGGGTAAATCATGTCAACAGGCCTGGATTTCCTCTTTGGAACTGCAGCAGCTGCGGTGGTCAGTAAGGAAACCGACTGCCCAGACAGCCAGGAAACTCCTCAGATCCTCAAATCCTTCTCTGTGACACTCAGGCTTAAGCCAGAAGCAGTGTCACTGCAGGACCTCCAGCCCATGGCACAGGTGGGTACCTGCACGAGGATAAAAAATGTGCACTAAACACACAAACACAAACTTTTATAGTGTCTTGCATGTGAAGGGTGTAATTTGCTCATCTTGCCAAAGCAATTGTGACTGGCCATTCCCAGTTTGGAGCATCCAAGCAGACAGTGGATTTTTCAGACAAAAGGAGAGCAGCATTGCCCAGGGAATAAAATAAAAAAAAAAAAAAATCCAATGGCTCAAAACAGACAAAAATCAAAGCACTCAAACTCATAGTCACTAGTGACTGTTTGATGTGGTACTGTTCATTGGGCTGGTTTGGGGGTTGGTCTTGTTAGTAATTCAAACACTCTCTCTGTGTTGAGAAGCAGAACAAGTTTCACTGGAATGCAAACCTCACAGTTACAGGTTTCCCACAGGTCATCAAGCTTGATACAGGGTCAGAAAAATACCCAAAACTGTGGGATATTATTTTGATGCACATTTTTTTATATTAATGCTAAGAAAAAGAAAAATTACCGATCTTGCAACTGTCAGAGGAAATGAGTCAGAAATACATACTATAAAAAAGATTAAGAAATGATTAATTAGATTTCTAGATTAATTACATAGAGAGAGATACTTCTCCATCTACTCAAGAAAACAATTAAATCAGACATCAAAGTTCATTAAGAAAATGAAACTACATAACTTCAAAATCTCTTTCTGCCCCTCCTACTTAGATATCATATTCATAAGATAGCAGACAGAACTTTGAAAAATCTGGGGTATATTTTGAAGTGATCACCTAAAACCTAAAGGTTAAATAAATGGCCTTTATTAAGCATACATAAAACCTTATAAAAGGAAAAAAAACCCAAGTGTTTTCCAGTAAGCATGTATGTTTGTGTCATGGCTGTAATGAAACAAGCATTAAGTATGAAACATATGGTTTCCATTTTGTTGCCCTGGAATCCATCCAAAGACATTTATGTTGTTAGCTTAACTGTTCTCTTCAGCTGAGAAGCTGTGGAAAATATCTCATCTGAAAAAAATCTGTACCTAGTGGATAACTATAAAAGATTTGCTAGATTTTTAGCAGACTACTTTAATAAAAAAGCCTGTGAGATTACTAGATTTTAGGTTTGTTAAATTAGTATATAATTTTCAAACTAAAAATAAATTTGCTTTAAGAGGCACCAGAATTATACCAACAGATTATACTGGTAATATTTTCTTTAGTTAACAAATTTGTAGAGGTGTTTATGGCTCTCTTTTGGAATCAGGCCATCTCACCCAACAAGAATACATGATGGTATCATTACTAAAGTATCATCTCCCTAATTTCATAAAAGAGCACTGAAGATGCTCTGAAGATCACATTCAGCTAATAAGCTGGTTCAGAGGCAAGGTTCATTAAAAATTAGAGAAAAAGAATATAGCTCTCATTCTGTTATTTTTTAATAATTCTTGGGTTTGCCTTGATGCAAAAGTAGGTCAGCCAAGAGCTGGCTAAGAATTTCAAGACATCTATCATGAATGCTCAGATTCAAATTTTACTTATATTAGCAGAAATTGTACTAGAAGGGCAGAAACAAAGTTCAAAGATGAAATTTTGCCATGGTATACTTAAAAATTAATCCCTAAATAACAAGGCTTCTAACCTCAGTAATAAACAGATAATCCATGAAACCTTTCTTATCTTTGTGCTGTAAACCAATTATCAAGCCTGCTGCAGTTTTTACAAATTACTGCTGAACTTTTGCTTGATGAAGCCAATAGAAAATACTATTATGAATAAATTGATAAATGCAACAAGATCAGTTTGGAGGCTTTACAATATCATGCTTCTTTATTTAATTAGTTGAGATTATTTGGGATACAGCAGTCAAAAGTCTCCATTTCATTACCTTAATAATCATATTGCTTGAGGACTGTGCTCTCTGAAAAGGGCCCTGCAGCTGGAAACTCCACACTGCCCTCGTTGTGCCACTGTACAAGCTTGTTCACCTTCACAACCCATTGCAAAAATTAGCTGGTTATTTTAACTCACCTTTGCCATCTGTGCTTGGACTCCATTGGCCTTTAAAGCAGAAACTGCCTTCTGAGCAGCTGCTGGGCTGTCAAAGTCAACAAAACCGTAACCTGAAAGAGAAAATGTCATTTTGTTAATGAGACAGCAACCAGCTCATAAACAAGCACTTCACAGCCAACAGCCACTGGCACGGTTATTAATACAATTTTCTTGTTGATGAAGAGGGACAATTTGAACTCAAGCTCTTCATGCAGTGTGCCCCCACCAAAAACAAACCTAGCCAAGTTCCTGAACTTTGAACTGGTGGGGATCTGCCCTAGTGGAACAAATCCATTTCCATGCCCAGTCATTATCGGAGTTTTGGCCGAATTGCTAACAAGCAGTACAGTGCTTTGCTTTGTATTATCTGGTATGTAACTTCTAAGAGCAGATTATTTCAGAGATCACCAAACACAGCATCATCTGTTAATTTTTCTGTAGTAAATTCTTATTACAGTTTGAATAAATGACAAGTAAGTCTGCAAGTTACTTTACATTTATTCAAAACTGGGAGAGAATTTAGTCAGAAAGGTACATATTTACCCAATTTTTGGTAAATTATTTATCTCACTGTATACATAAAAGCCAGTTAAAAGATAGTGAAAATCCATCTTCAGTGAAAGCAAATGGTTTTTCCTATTATTGAAAGAATGTGAAAAACTGTCCTAAAAGCATTTTCTATGCCATATAATGCAATCTTTAAATATTAAAATAAGCTCAACACCAATTGAAACATATTCCATATATCTGCAATAACTTCTTTTCTTATTCTCAACAAGAACACATAACTAAGGGATTCCAGGATGTCCAAATAGCCTTGGCCTGAACAGACACTGGCCTTACAGGCTGGGATTTTTAATCCAGCCTGGGAATTGGAGTCTCAAGGCTCACCAAGAGGCAGTCAGAGTTTGGAAGCTACTTCCACTAGATGTTATTACAAACCTCATTATGCATTTTTCAATCCCCCTCTTTTCCACCAGTGAACTGCCCAAGTATTAATAAAATCCCTTTCCAGAGTTAAAACTGAGGTAAAAGAAAACTAACAAAAAAGCCAACAATGAAATAACCTCTGGAGCAGTAGAAAATGGAAATATTTCTACAAAATATGTTACCATCTTCTTATATCTATACTGAGAAAAGGTTGTCTGATGTTGTAACAGAAAAAGCTTTAAAGCTCTTAACTTGGGAAAAACAACTCAAGCAGCCTTGTACATCAGTGCAAGCTTATTTATGCTGCCAAGAAGCTGAAGAAAGCAGCATATTGTTTTGTGTAACACGTGGTGGTGTGGATTGTTAAATCCTGACATGACACAAAGTGAATTAGTTCATATCAAGTTTTGTGCTGCCAAGGCAAGACTAACTTCCCATACCCCAAACTAGCTCTCCACACCCATGGCAGCCTGGGTTATCACCAACACACTGCAGGGTGTAATACAAAGTTACACACTGACACCAAGCATGCCATCAAAGCTGGCTTTGCCACCTTCCAGATGATAGAGAAACTCACTTGCTCGTTGTTCCAGTTAGTTTAAACCCTATGATGTGTTTTTTGGCAAAAGCCAGAGATGCTGTCAATCTTTTGGTTAAATTCCAGTTAGATATTTGCATTCTGCCTACTTATGTTCCCATTGCAACTTCAGCGACACGCAGTGAGCTTCCCTGGAGCCTTACCTTGCAGTGTGTAAGGCTGTTAGCTACCACTTTCAGCAGTGAGATTTAAATTCTGTACTGAAAAAGTCATCTCAAACCTCTTAAAGAATTAATGTGAGAATTTCTGTATCTCTGAAAGGACTACTGAACACTTCAGGAACTGACAGAATGGACAGACTAAATCAATTAAGCGCAATCATAGGCATTAACTAATTAAAATAATTGAAAAGGGCATCTCCTCTTTCCTAGTCACAATGACATCTGCATACAAGCTAGGAAAAAGATTTCTAAAAATTTCAGTTTTTGAACTGTCAGTACCTCTTTAATTTGCTTAGGATGGGGAACTGAGAAGCTATGTCCCTGCATTGCTTCCAAGTTCTGCACAAAAGCTTTGTCTTAATTAATGACAAACTCTCCTCTCTCTGCCTATCAGCTTTCTGCTCATTCATGGGCATTATGCTTATTAACACTGTTCTATCAGCTGGCTTAATATTTCACTTTGCTTAGAAATCATCCTCTTAATTGTAAAAAACTGAAGTCTGAAATCTGGTATTGCAGGGTCACCACAGGTGCTACCACACCTTCTCCCAGCACAAACATGCTGGGATCCAAATCGCTGCGATTGCAGTGAGGGATGAAAATCCATGAACTGAGGCATCCAGCTTATCTAGAGGAGTTCTAGTTTTGTTTTTTTTTTCCAGCTGCAATTATTTCATTGAGAATGAACCCTTTCTTTGCTCCCAATACATTCAATAGAACATAACAAAACACAATTAGAGTGCTGGAACATGTAATTAAGTGCTGCTTCTAGCTACACTAATCAATGGAGTTTATTTCCACAATGTATAATTTTTTAAGATGCTTAGTATAGCTGAATGGTCATCTGCAAGCTTCCCTAGTTTCTCCAGGCAAAAGGGGAAAAGCTGCTTTTAACTCCATTTTTGTTTTTAAAATAGAGGCAAGCTGCCAGCCAGCACTGTGCATGTCAGCCTCACTCGGCTTTGGCTGCGCCGCCGACACCGGCTGTCTGCCAGCTCCACTGCAGGCAAAGGCACTGAATACACCAACCACCACCAAGAATAAAACCTGTTTAGGAACAAGAACAGGAAAAAAACCCCAAACCAAAAAAGGCAAAAGGCACTTAAAATACAACATGAATGGATTTTATAGCATCAGTTATGACTTTCAGGGGAACACAGTATAAAGTAAAATATACATACCTTTGCATTTGTTTGTAGTCTTGTCCAAAATAGCCTTCGTGGATACAATTTTCCCATACCTAAAATGTATTATACATGTGTAAGGAAAATGAGAAATAAACATTCTATTATAACAGACACACAAATCACTTTATTTTATATCCTAGTACCCTTTACTCTATGCAAAATGAAACAATATATAGACTATATAATCGTGGAATGCAAATTCATACATAGATGGAAGTGACAAAAAAGATCAGCAATTTCAAGCATGATCTTGTTCTATTTGCCCTGTATTCTCAAGGGCACCACAGAATCACAGCACAAGCCAGAAAACAGAAATCCATGCAGTTAAAATCCTGGTATGTATAAGACACCATATTAAGATATAAGCTGGGACTCTCTCAGTATACAGACCAGTTAAAGCAGACCAGTTGCCTTGTCAGTGCTAGGCTTGCTGGCTAGTACAGTATGGAAAGAAGAAAAAAAACATAGAGAGAGATAAAAACCCAGCAAAGCTCCAACAGACAAACACAAAAATATTATATCTGATTTAATACTATTCTGTTCTGGAATGTGACAAGTACAAGACTTATAAAAGCTGTTCAACAAAGCTGACAAAAAAATTCTGTACATTTCTGTAAATATAAGCAATTTCAACTAAAACAAAAAAATCCCCTCAGGAAAGTTTCAATTTTCTTATTGCCAGTTTCTTAGCTTCTCAGTACCTGGTAAGCCCAGTCTGCTATGCAGCCCAAAGGTGAGCACAGAGACCTCAGCAACTAAGCTTGGGAAACAGGTGGAGAGAAACCCCAGCTATAGGAACAAAGGCTGTCTGCACTCTGCAAAGTTTATCAGAATTAGGTATTTTGATAATTTTCAGAGTAGAATTTGTTCCTGCTTGCAATCTCCCTTGGAATAAAAATCTCACTTTCAATTTAAAACCAGCAATTCTCTTGGCCTGCATCAACAGTGGGACTGGAAATGGAACACAGGTTTCCCAAGCTCCTTCCCACATCCTCCTCTGTTTGCTTGTCAACTACACTTGTTAGGGTGCCCTGAGCACAGAAGAGAAAAATGATGCAAAAGGAGCTTGCTTTCACTTGAGAATGTAATGTAACTTATTACACTAACAGGTGTATCTCTGCACTGTGTGCTAAGAGGCTCTTCATCACTGTACAAGAACCCAAAATGAACAGAGAATTATGAGAAATGTTATCAGTATAGGAAAGAGGAATTTGGGGAAAAATGAACTTTTGCCATCTCACCTGCTAAACAGAACTTCACAGAGTGAGTATAAT
This sequence comes from Polioptila caerulea, assembly GCA_013397295.1. NCBI lineage: Eukaryota > Metazoa > Chordata > Aves > Passeriformes > Certhiidae > Polioptila > Polioptila caerulea. The sequence goes on from VYXF01000461.1 coordinate 106,766, forward strand.
TTCAAAAAATATGATGTCAAAAGATAACTAACTCCATTTCTGCAGTAGCTGTATTAGTTTTAAAAATCCTTCAAAATATATTAGAAGCCTAATAAATTAAGCTTAGTTTGTAAAGAGTACTCAATTAACTGTTCACTTGCAAAGTGATAGTCGTCCAAAGGCAAGGCCTATTCACTTTCCTCAGTTTCTCTGACTCTGCTGTTTATGCCATAGTTACTGGAGGGCTTCAAATAGTTGCAAGGGAATAAATCTGAGTCACAAGCCATGAGGTGGTGGCTTCCTTCTTTTATTGGAAATTGTGAGCATCTACACAGATATAAAATAGAACTATCCATCTATAGCCTAAAAACATACAAGCATCAATGAAAATCAGTGCATACCTAACTTCACCATTTTGGAAGCTGTAATAAAGCAATAGAAATTGTGCATAATAGTTGGAGGAGGTACTTCCTTATTCATACCACTTACTTTCCAAATATGCAATTTCACTCAGAAAGCTTTATAGTCCCTAAGTCAAAACTTCTCACGTTTTCTCCAGCATCTTTCTGAGTGCAGAGTAAATGCACATGCTATTAATAAGAGGCAAATTGCTCAGGGTGCTTGCATCCAACATGACATTTGACAGCCAGCATTCTCCATATCCTATCAGCCTCCCTAAAGCTTCTCAAAGAAAAGAGCTACATAGCCTTTTGTGGGGAAAAAAATCCCTGAAGGATGATCTCGTCTCTGCAACTGTGTCAGTTCTTGAAAGTGCAGAAAGTGGTGGTGGTGGTGGTGAAGAACCACAGCACTGGGTATTTATGTAAGCACAGAATCTCAGCTAGGTCGGGGCTGCTCCAGCCCACGGTGCTGATGCTCACCAGCCCATGAACAAGTCTCCTCTGCACATCTGTTCTTTACAGAAACTTCATGAACCACCTTCCACTGTGCAAAAATGGCTCAGTGATTTATTGCACTGTCCTAGATAGCACGGCTCCTGCAAAGAACCAGCCACCATGGAAGGCTGCCAAGAAATTTCAGCAGTGTGAGTCTAAGAACAAACTGGGAACCAGTATAACAATAGCAGCTATCACCAGGATTTCTCCTACGATTTTCCCTCCCATGTGTGAGTTGTTCTTCACTCATGTCATGAGGCACAGAAAAGCAGTTTACCCGCTCTGAGCCTGGCCAGCAGGATGCACTCCCTCCTTGTTCCCAAAATGTTGTCTGATACCAGGGGAATTACTCCCTGCAGTTTTTCCCAAGTGCTTTCTTCCTATGACCATTGCGAAAACTTTTCTTCCCCTTGAATTCTGCAGTCCTTATACTCCACTTTTAACACAAGCTCCTGTCTTCAACAGCTCATTTGTTAGCTGCAACTGCAATCAAGACCCTGCAGAAATCAATGAGCTACAAAACACACCAGACGTGATGGAAACTGATATGTATTGCCTGCTTACAAAAAGGATTATAAGCAAGCAAGAGAAAATTTGTATTCCAAAGATTTCTATGATGTTAGGTCTTAACTGAAGATCCTAACTCCTCCCAAAGCCTCTACAGATCTAGTTGTCTAAGGCACTTGCTGAGGGTTCTCTCCTGCTCCACAGCCTTACTGTATGCTTGGTGAGATTTTGTGCAGAGCACTGCTCCCATGGCTGCCAGAATCACTTCTACAGCGACTGGTGATTGCTCATTCCCTCTCAGCTGAAACAGTTTTTTAAAATAAAAAAAACCCAAACTTTTCTTTTAAATTCAGTACCAGTCTTAAGAAATAACTGCTAATCTGGATGGTGACAAGCAACTAGATATTTCTTATTAATTGACTTCTTTTTCTCCACAAAATAACATCATGTTCAAAAAACTCATGTTCAGCAATGCATAAGAGTTGTGGGTTTTTTTTTCTTTTGAGTGTTATTAACACATTCTTCAGTCTCAATTATGTTTGGAGATGGAAAGACATTTTCAGCTTTTCATCTCTTCTTTGATATTGGTACAGCACTTGTACCAATATCAACTCACACACTGAGAAAGAAAGGGCTCGGGTAAGAGGCAGGTAAATAATTTCCAGGATGCACTGGGTATGGGATTAACAGGGGTGTGCACAGTAACTGCCTGTGACCCAGTGTACAAGATACAGTTGTGGTATAGAACACCAATACAAATGTCTGTCTGGATAGAAGATAAAGCAGAAACATGTTCAAAGCCAAGCTAGGAAGAAATGCAGTACAGCTTCTTAACAGGATAATGTTTACTACTGCTTGTTACATACTCATAGGACAGAAATGAAAAAATAATCCTCACCTGCTGCTCCAAAATCTACTACCAGGTGATAAGACTGTCAAACTCTGCACTATACCTTAGTCTTAGGTGCTTTTAAGTGGAAGACTTGAAGTGAAGCATCACCACGTAATTTTTAAAAATCGTATTGTTCAGCAACATGGTCAAAACCAGTGCAAACAATCATCCTGACAGATTCACTGCAAATAGCTAGGGATACACTTGACATTTAAAACATCTTGAAGCCTAATTTTGGCAACCTCCACAATGTTGAAAGAAAAGGGTCCCTAGAAAATCAAGTACATGAATCAACCCGAACCACTATTTATTTTTCTTCCTTTGTACACCTGGCAGTATAATGAACATACCTGAAAACGCAAGGGTGAAAAGACGCCACCACGAGCATGACAAAGAATGGGGAACGAAGTAGCTTGCAGTCTCTGCCCCGAGTGCTGTTTTGAGTGTTGAAACAACTTATCTGTGTGTGCATTAGGGGAGGTACAGCAAGAACAGGCAGCAAGAGGCTTGATAAGGTTTGTCTGGAATGAATTGTTCAAATCTTTGTCCACAACATAATGTAATATACCTCATACCACCAAGCTTACAGTGCTTCCCTTTGCAGTACTTTCAACCTGTCTTCCAGCTTTTGCTGTGAAGGGTTTCTCTACCACAAGATGTTGACTTGGACAAAAATACGCCAGAAGGATCTCTGCTACCATGGAAAGTCCTTGCCTTTAAATGCTGCTTAGGTCCTGCATCCTGAACTGTCCAGAACTTTATGTTGAATATGAACAGTGATTTCCCTTTGCCTAAGTCCAGTCCAGCTGTAAAAATAACATTCCTAGAGATCCTGCTGTTACAATTTGTGTAACTGTAGTGCTGTCAAAACTCCTCTTATACACAGAAACAATGCTGCATATCTTCTGTGTTTGTTCTAGATTAATTTTTACATCTTAGCATCTTATCACTGCCCTTCATGGAATGCTCTTATTTTTAAGATCTTGCAGTAAAACCAGACATGGATTTCATAACTTGTAAGTGGCTTCAAGTACATGAATTCACTTTAAGGTGGAATTGTGAAAGGAAAGAGAACCTGGCTGAAGACAAAATATTCTGACAGGGAGACAATATTCTCACCAAGTGACTCAAAGACTGGAGACAGCACAATAAACAGGCAGATCTGGCCTGTCACAAGGAATGTCACAGAAGGCAGATCAATTAATCCTCAAATATAATGCAGTTGCTGAATAGATCCATATCAAAATAAATTGCAATTTTGACTAGGGCAAGTAACTAGATGAAAAATGCATAAAGCAAATACTTCCAAAGCAACTCCTATATATTAATTGTAACACTGAAAAGAAAAAGCAGGTGGGCCTGCTTAGTCTGTAAATCACCTTTAAAAAGAAGAGATAACAACAAAAACAAACAAAAAAATTTCTTATTCAAGATGGCCTTATTCACCACACAGCATGGTTATTGGGTACCTCACATGTACTCTAAATGCAGCAAATTCTTGCCTGAAAGGAAATCATCTTGTCTTTCAGTACGACCTCAAATCAATGCCCACAACAAACATGGGCTTCTGCAAATCAGTGATGTGCAAATTTTAAGACTCCCACCTCCCCAAACACACAGTATTCTGTAACTCAAAACATTCATGTGCAACTGATGGTCTTACTAGCCAGGCCCACACACCATCTTCCTGCTGGTGGAGTGGGTGCAAGCCACTCATTCATCTCAGTTGAGACCTGATGAGGAAAAACCCAAGCAGAGCCCATGGGAAGGCTGAATCTCTGCTTGAGTTCCCAGTTCTTCTATAACACCTGGAGCAGAAGGAGCAAAGAAAATTCCCTGGGTCTGAGAAAAAGAGCCAAGGGAGTTGTCAGCAAGATCTGACTTGGTACAGCTCGCTCCTGTTCCTCACTGATCTTCCCATGTTCAGGGCATTTCTAAGCCAACAGCACGGCCAAGGCAACATGATCAGCTCCATCAATCTTTTCTCCTGGATCCAAAACCCAAGCATAAAAAGTTTTATCTGGCTGCCATACCTCCATACCTCCCTGCTGCATTTTGGGAAAGTGGTGTACTGAACCTTAAGCTCTTGGTCCCTTTTAAGCTTAGACAAACATAAGGAGGTTTTGTCTGTGAATCAAATTTTCAATTTTTCAGTAAGGGGAATTTTGGAAAATAATTGTCAGTACAAAACTTCTAGTCCTTGTGATAGCCTACTCTGATCCCACTCTTCAGTTATGAGTAAACGTTTCTTAAAAAAACTTGATAAAGAAATTTATTCAATCCAGCAGAATACTGAGTTTAGAGAACAGAATCAAACCATATGGTTTCCATTTTTAAATTCTTCTTCACCACATCTATGCCCTCGTTCAGAAGGAAATATTGCTGAGAACATTTTGTCCATATTTTGTTTTCTGTTGTTGGAAGACGTACTGTTCTTTGAGAAACTCTTTGGAATACTCAGTTGCTTCAAGACCATCATGTGCCTAAAGGTTTTCTACCCGAACATAGTAAATATCGACCACCAAAAGCTGTAGCCATCATTTTAAGTGCATAATTAAACATTACATTAAAAGTTGCAGTTATACTTTAGTATTAGTATAACTGCATTAGTATTTAGTTTTAGTATTTTTATTTTCTGAATTATGGCTATGGATATTCTAGCTTAGTATGAGTTCTGTTTTGAAATTGTTACAGATTTGGCTAATTTATTTGGTTTAGTAAAGTCTCCTTTCCTAGTTTCAGAAATTCAAGCAGTGGGTTAACCAATGCTGCCAGCTGTGACCTGTTTCAGGCATTAGACCATATGTTTCACTATATGCAAACCAGAACTTACTTGAGTACCTAAATTAAAGTATTATTTTGATGACACAGTGTTAAATAACCATGTGATTTTGCAATAAAACTATTTCCTTCCTTTCTTACTAATTGTCGCTTTGACTCTCTGCTACTTCAGAAGAAAGATGGCATTTTCAAAATACCCAAATATCCAATTAATTATAATTCTCATTTATTATTATTTTATTTGGGAGATAAATAATACCTCCAAATAAACTAGAATTTATTATTATAAAAGCCAACTACTGTCATTACAAAATTACAAAAATTACATTTTGCCTATTAATGTAAAGACTACTTTTGAGATCCGTACACTAAAAAAAAGGGAAAAAAAGACCCCCCAACTAAAAAAGCCAAAACACCCTAGGCTCCTAGGAATCCTGCCTTTAGTACTTGTCAGTACAAATCAATATTCTTATATATTGCTGTAGACGCTTCATTGAGATCAGCAAAGCTTTCTTCACAAGATGTCTATGTTTAACTCTTCTTTTAAATTTAATTTCTGTTTTCAATATGAATCAGTGTATGTCATCATCATTACCAGTGCAATTACCAACATCTCCACAGTGCAAACTACTATTATTTTGGTAAAAATAGCTTTTTCTTCAGTCTCAGTGAGTTACAATTCCAGATTTCTCTGAGAAGTAATCAAAAGCAGCAAAATCAGATGCAAGCCCCGATATTATCTCATCTCTTACAGTTGTCTGTCCTCACAGGAGCAGATGCTTTGCACAATGGACATACACAATTTATTAAAGTGTGAAGAAATGCCTTCTAAGTTTCTTGGACAATATTCATTTCAATAGATAAATATTTATTTTATAAATAGGTATTTGGTTTGTAGTGTACAGGCTCTACACAAATGTAAATGCTCCTTAAAACTAAATATAATCAAGAATTCAAAATCCTAATGGACAGTGGAGTGACACACAAAAAAATATTTTGGAAATTATTATTTTTCAGCTACTCAATTTGTTTTCCCAAGAGTAGTTATTTCCTGGTTCAGACAAAGATAAGCTGTGGGGACAGGGAAGATATGTTTTTAGAATCAGGAAATGTTTGCTTCCTTCTGCACTTTCTTTGTAGAGATGTGAATAACCTCTACTCATTCCTTAGAAGCTGACTGAAATTCAAGAGGAAAGAGCCCCGTTAGCATCCTATAGGTATTTTTATTACATTTTCCAAAGGTTTTTCAATTAATATGATCCTCGTTGCACAACAAATTGATTATCTTAAAAGCAAGACCCACTGCACAACGTCCTCTTATTTAGCACAGCTGAGGAAGACTTTGGGTTTTAATGTCTCTGGGCATTTTAAACATTTCAGAAATATTACAGCTGACACTAAAGCAGCTTTTCCAATGTGGCTTTCTAGTCTCTTAATGAACAGACTTTCAATAGCTACCTGCAGAGGTGTTTTCTCTGACAATCTTAAATCAACAAAAACATAAGGGCATGTTTATTTAGTTTTATTATATAAGGTTAATAATAGTGCAATATGTGAAAAAAACAGTTATTCTTCAGTACTATGATGACACAGCCATGGGGGGAAAAAATTAAAAATAATCCATTAAGTATGCACACACACACACACACACACACACCCACTCCCAGCAAAAAGCTTTTGGAGCTGGAAGGGAAGGCTCTGGTATTATGCCCTGTCAAGCATCAAGAATAATTCTGCTGGTGCTACTTTGAGAAAAAACACAACAGCTGTAGAATCAATTTAAAAAGAGATTAAAAAAATTAAGTCTAAAAATCTTTACGTTAGGGGTTTTGGGGGCTTTTTTTATTAATTTAAAAGAAAGAAAAAGGCAAATTCTGAAGGATGAACCTGTAACTTCTATTCTAGGCTCTGACAAGTTTATCAGTATCTGCAGCCTCAGCCACTCCACTGAGGACATGAATTCAGATACTTGGCAGAGCTATGATTAATAATCACTCTCTCTTCAGGGAGAGATTTTTGTCAAAGCCCTCAATCTTGGCCTATCCTTCCTCAGCTGCAACATGATTTTTACTACTAAACATATGGCACCTAATTTCCATTAAATCTTCCATAGGCAAACAAGAGAATGCTGCTCAACTTTATGGTAGAGAGAGACAACAGCTCCAGACACTGAAAAAGGAGAGGCAATAGCAGCTAAAGTGGCAGAGTTGACCTCTTGCTCTGCACTGGAGATCAGCTGTCATATTTCATAGACACCTAAAGATTCTCATCAACCTAGTGACTCTTATGAAAGCCAGAATACAAACAGGCTGGTCCTAAATTTGTTGATTGCATAGCTGCTTTAACTGTAGGCACGAGATGTCACATGCTATGAGGAAAAATGGAATTTCAAACAACAAATTGTGAAAAATGATCCTGTTCTGTGCTTCTTGCTGCCTCTGCCCCTGCAATAACCCAACCTGACTTCTGACAAGCAGAGGTGATCTTGCATAATCTCTGAACCATCTGCCAGGCTATCTGTCAGTTCAGTAGCCTTGTTACTTTACAGTTTATAGGTTAAGCAGGATAAATAACCTTTCAGAAACACAAACAGATTTGCCTCTTCGATACACTTCGAAGTGCAAGTATTGTCTAAGTAATCATAGCTTGCTTACTCCTAAATGGAAGAAAAAGAAAATAAAAATCCAAGTAATGCATTAAAACAAATGTGTATTATTTCAGAAAAGGAAATTGTTTATCATAATCTTCACAGTTTCTTAAATCAATAGTACAGCAAAACTAAAGTGATTTTTCCTAACTAATTTTTGCCTGCACTTCTAGAAGATTTTTCTCTTTGCCCATTTAAAAACACACATATGAAATATTTTCAAATGTGTAAACTACACAGAGTTATGGCTTTCAAACATCTCTTTGCAGGGACACAATTGCTGGTTGACATTAGAAGTACTGTTTCCTGCCAAAGATCTATTGAGTTTGTTAACCAATGAGAATGAAAGACCACTCTGGTTTTCCTTATAAATTATGTGGCATTGTTCCTTTGAGAAAAATATTTAAATAAGAAGAAATGTGTAAAATTAGATAGAATGGTTTAGAAACTAATTTGCTACTATTCTGCTTCTAAAATAGAATATTTAATCTAAGTGGAGTGCTCTTCCACTGAAAGCTTTACAGAAAGTTTTAACATAAGACATGGAACTGAGGATCCTTCATATGAAAGTAGTTTGCAGTTATTCAGATAGTCACAAACAACAAATCTTGGAATTTTCATAAATTATCATATGTCAACTAATATGCATTAAGATGACCCAAACAAGAAGTTGCCAGTAAATGCTACAACATCAGAAAAATCAAGGAGTCTGCCTCTCAGTGTCTGCCTCACAAAGCAGGCTGTATTTCCTAATCTCTACTGTCCAGCATCCAGTTCAGCAGCTCTGGAAAACCCTGATTTTACAAAAAGAAAAGAAAAGAAGAAAAAAAAAAACCAAGAAAAAAAGGAGAAAAAACCCACCACATTTAATTAAAAGATTCTTGGCATTCTTGGCTAACTCGTTTTTTAGTACTACCATCACTCTTACTTAAAAAAACACAGGATAATCTACATTTTCTGCAGCAATTTGCACATACAACTACAGACAAGGCTATTCAAGTATATGGGAAGAGGTTACAGTTTCCTACTGTTACAAGATGGAAGAACAAAACTATGTTATTTTAAGAAAGCAAATGGTCTTACCCTGCTGTTTTCTTACCCTAGTGCTACAGGATGGACACAAATTACGTACTGAAAAAAATCTGTATTTTACACACAAACAAAAGCTCGAAACAATATTATTTGCAAATAAATTATTATAGTTTCTGTGGCTTCCAGAAAGAATATAAAAGATATGAGAGCATAGGGGGTTCATACAGCCACAAAAGATACAGCTTTTTTTTTCTTAATAATAATTCATTTGCAAGCATAACAAGAAAGTACCAAAAAGGTTCAAATTACAAATCTGAAATGTTGTTTCTACTGCCTAGTGATTTCTTTCATCCTTTTCTTTATACTGAGAAATGATCACTACTCAGGACAATGATTTGGGAGGATGAGAAATTAACCCAGATGAATGCTAAGACGTTTTTATAAGCCGAGCTCTTGGCAGGTCCACAGACGTGCATGTATTGATTTACCACTGCTCACTGTTTTAATCTGAAAGTTCGGCACTATTTCCACACTCAACCATAAATCTTGGCAAATTCAGCCTCACTGCTTTTGCAGAGCCTAGACTAACAGCTTGAAGGAATAAAACTATGAAGACGTAACAGAGCAGTTCTTGTTATTCATAAGTCTTTCCTCTTCCCTCTGTTAAACAGTAGAGATCAGCCTGGGAGCATAAATGAGTCTCTCTACCTTTATTTTTCAATTCCTCCTCCTCCATCCAAGGAAGCCAAATTCAGTCATTGTCAGCATACGATGCCCTGTCCATTATTTTGGCTATTCCTAAGCATATTTTTTTTCTTGTGGGAGGGAATTAAAGAAAAGGCAAAGGGAAAATAAAATAATTTATCCACACTAGCCAATACTTTTTCTCTTGTTTAGTCAGAACAGTATAAATCAAAATGATTTTGTCATCTGGCTACAGACTTAGCTAATGTGAGATTACCTCCTCTCTGGATAGACTGGCAGACACCTATTATTACCACAAGCCTATGTACTTGCAGAAGATTACTCTTTAATTTATTCTTGCATATCAATTTCACTTCTGGTGAAAGCTGCTAACCAAGTCCTATACACTCAGTTTAAACAGATGATGCCTCAAGGAAGCCATCAGTTTAGAAAACCATGAGCTTGAAGACAGCCACAAAAGTGCACTTTCAACCACATCCCATTTCCCAAGCCCTGATTCATCTGCCAACTCTGAACTACAAAAAACTGTTTCACATATTGTGAAAATTACACATATTAAAAATACATACATCTATATGTACATGAATACATCATGCTTTTTCTTGCATCGAAGACATTTGTTGCTGGTATAATGCCTAACATTGATATCTTTTTCAAAATACCTCAATGTATTTTGTATGTTTTCCTTCTGGTTCTGTAACATTAAGACAACTCAAAAGCCAACAGGATTTCCAAGACTTGGTCTGCCAGGTTAAAGTACAATACTTAAAGATAACTGTTTGTCCTTATCTGTATCTTGCACTAATTTAACAACCCATCTTGGAAAGTGCTGACTGCCTCTCTTCTGTCTGGAAGGCAGGAGAGGAAAAATCTCAATATGTTCAAATAACTTCCAGTTTCTCTGAACTGCATTTTACAGAGGTTCTTTTACGAAATACTCATAGTAACATCCTGCTTTCAATAGCTATTCTATACTGGAATGAACACCTTGTGATGAAGACACTACAATAAATAAAGGTCAAACTCCTTTAATTTCTGGTAACTTAATGTCAACCTTAGTAGAACAGAGCTAAATGGACAAATTACTCAAAATCACTGCTAAGCCTTCCAGATGCCTTGCCCCCTTAATAGCACAGCATGTAGACTTTATCTCTATTTGAATCTGCTTCTGTAGTCTCAAGTCCCAGCTGTGCTGAATAGCAAATATCTCCATTTCAATAGGGAAGATGGTTGTACTAAAGTAGTTCTCTCCAGGGGTCAATATACTTCAGAAGGGCATTTAAGTGGCTGCATGTTATTGAGCAGAAACATCAGCTCACATATTATTGATTGTAACTGCACAGCTCTGTTGAAAAGATGCCTGTAGTAGTATTAAGTGCTGAGACAGGGATTGAGGAGTGTTATGCATTAAAAAAAGATACTATCCATCTGTTGCCAAATTTTAGATAGATGAGCAATCACAAGCTGTAATACAAAATCTAAAGTGCAACCTCTGTGGCTGATGCGTCAGGGTCATATTCAGTGACACTTCCTCAGCTTCACACTGCTTAGATGGTCTTTTGAATATTGACTGAAGCAAGCACGAGGCAGAGTTTGATTTCTGCCGTTTTGCAAAGAGTATGTAATAGATACTTACATGGAAATCTGCTTTTGGTAGCTTAAATATACTCTTTTCTTTAAAAACATCATTAACCTGCTCTGATCCCATCACTGCAGCTGAAGCCCTCTGGAACCACTGCACCATCAGCCCACTGAGCCCTGAGCTGCAGCCAGGGCTGCAGTCACACACCCAGGGCACAACCAGACTGCCCTGCAGAACACAAGAGCTGGCTGAAACTCATGGGATCCCCAGATCCCCATCTCCAATGACTTCTGCATAATGACTATATCAAAAACAGTCATAGAAGGGAAAGTCCAGTGTCCCAGACCGCACTTTTGGAAGTGTGCCCAAGGAAGCACTTGGCTCACTGGGCTTCACAGTGAAGTACACAGATGACAGAGGTTAATTCTGGCCCAGCAGGGAGAACTCAACCCAAAAGCATTTGTGCAAAGGGGGGAGTCAGCTGGCTCAGAGAAAATTAGGATCCTTCAGTTGGCTGTGTCAACTGCAAACCTGGATGGACACTACATTAAGCAGAAAAAAACATATAGACAAAGTTTCTTAAAAGGAGCATCTGCAGGAGTTTCACAAACCCAGACCATCAGCAACCATAGGAGGGACTAGTCAAAAAGCCACCTTTTTACGCAGAGTCAAGAAAAATCAACCAAATACTGCATGACTGCACAGCTGACAGGCAAGCCCAAAGTCAATCCTGTATCACCACCTTCCTTGAACAGATTCAATGTTATATGCCAGCAAGGAAGCCTTGTACGACATGACCCAGTGTTTCTGGGCTTTACAGACCTTTTTGTTTCAGAGAGCCTGAAATGACTATTTCTTTGCCTGCAAGAGGGCAGCAGAACAAGCTTTTCTCTTAGAAGTGATTAAGTACTACAGCAAAGAAGCCGTAACTTCTGAGGATGAATCTCCATGCCTACACTTCAGGTTTTAAAATAAATAGTTTTCTAATTTTTCTAATCAATTTAATTAAATAACATGCTTAAAACAATTCAAATAGAAACCTCAAAACACTTCATATGAAGACCACTCAGAAGCAGGGAAATGTAATGGATACAATTATCACATAGGAAGGGACGGAGAAAGCAAAGAGGCAATGGCTACACCCAGTGTCAGAGAGCCACCCCCTAGTAAAGAGTTAAATAGTTTCTAGGTCACTCTGAAGTCTTTCCTGCACACCCTCAGCTCCCTGCATATCGGAAACGCTGTGTGGGAAGGCCAGGGAACTAAACTCACAGACCAAGTATGACTCAGACTGCAGTAATTTAATGATACTTTTATTCCCTTAAATTATCTTTGGGATTAAAAGAATCCACACCCTTAACATGAAACCAAATCACAATGAAAGGAAGAAACCACAAATTGACAGATTTTAGGGTTAACAAAAGGCATCTAGAAACAAATTAATTATTAATGGCAAGGACCGAAACCTCTTCTATAACATATTATACGATCAGAACAGCAGAAGGTGAAGAATTTGAACCCCAGTCAGATGTTCTCCTGAAAGCCTAGTGAGGATGATCTCAGCAACAGGAATGTCAGAGAACCGCCTGCCAAAAAAATAAAGGAGAACTGTCATAGCCAAATGCTAACCTCTACCACTAGGGGAAAGCAACTTGAGAGAAACAGCCTCACATTTCCTCCACCATTGAAGAAGTTGAACTCAAAAGTTGTCAAATATCTTTGGCGGAAGCATTAACAGACATATTGGATCCTGGAGAAGGCAGAACACCAGTGACCCAGATCCAAACACAAATCCAGCAAGATTCTTGAAGAAAATTTTAATTTTTTGCAAATTCTCTCCCCTTGAAAAAAGCAAAAGTTTGGAAAAGACGCTAGTGAGCAGAAGAAAACATTGCCCTCAGAAATACTCACTCCTGAATACAAAATTCTGAAAATTTACTCTTTCCTCTGCACTTTAAGCTGCCTCCCCATGTCTCACTTATGGAAAGGTAACCACCAGAAAATGACAAGCTAATCTAAGATGCCCTAAAGGCACTCAGATGCCTTCTATCAAAAGAACTTGAAAACCTTCATAGAAAGAAAGAAATTAATTTCCCCTTTTACATGGCAAAAAAATTAATGAATTTTGTTGTGGTGATATAAATAGCAGTGGATGCCCTTTTCAGAAGAGTTTCTATTAGTATATTATTATACCATTATAAAGAATTGAGCATCTGGCTTTACAGCTATATATTTAGATGCATTCTGCTCTGTTTTTAATAAACTTTATTTTTTTAAATCCCATGAGATAAAGAAACTAACAATGTTCCCAAAACCTACATCCACCACTCAGATACTTGTTCAGTAACCTGTTACCTTTAAAAGTCAAGTTTTGCTACTGCTCACCTTTCAGCTACATCCAGACCAGTGAGCCTGTGCTCCTCAGATTATCACCTCGACCTCAGTCCAAGTGTTAGGTGGGACACAGTTAATCAGTGAGAGTCAGAGCTGTCCCCTTTTCCTGGTAGTGCCACTTTTTGGAAAATATTTAATGACATTTGTGAAATTGCATAATTTATAGTGAGTGTCCTAGACTTCAAAGAGAATTAACATATATATAATTAATTAAGAAATAAATAAATTGGGTGGGAAAACCCTTCAGAATTTCCCATGGAACAAAGTAATAGGCAATTCACTAGGGAAGAACAGGGGACTGGAACAGATTCTTGTGTATTTTTAAAATGTCATAACTCAGAATATCCGAAAGATGTTCAAAAAGAATTGCTCCCAATTTACACTTAGAAAGTACATTCATGCTGAGGCCTTTGTATGATGATGGACTTTCCAGCAGCAGCCCTGGCTAAATAGGCTTTCACTGCTAGTACTGCACCCCTGTTCTGAAATGTGGAAGCCCTGTAAGCTGTCACAGAGAAACAGGAACAGAGAACAAGACTTTCCCTCTCATTATTTGAGATCTTCAAAATTTAGCACGCAGACTTTTGGCAACAAATAAAAAAGCCTTAGCAACAAAACTAAGACAAAGCCTTCCATACAATAAAAAACATGTAGCTTCAAGTATGGGAAATGTAAGAGTCTGAATACAGGATCTTGGGGAGGAGGGGGAGGAAAGGCAAATGATTTACAAAGAGTCCTTTCCAGATCAACAGTACCACAAACAGCGATGAGGGATAGGAAATGCACACTGCTACCTGAGCTCGGCTCGATACCCCACCATGCTGATACCCTCAGGCCTCGAAGGGAAAAAGCCTCTCTTCTCTCTGCCAAATGTCTTCTCCACAACTCAGCCAAGGCATTCAGGCTTAACACAGGGCAGATTTCTGCCGGGGGTACTGCACAGCTACAGGTTGAGAAGAAGAAGAAAGCACAATGCCAGAGGAGCAGACATTGTGGAGTCCACCTGGCACTGTGCCGGTGCCGCTGCCAGCTGAGCCCCCGTAGGACAGAAAGGAATCCCCAGTGTGGAGCAGGGAGGGGTTTGGAACCCCAGGGCTGCCAACAGGAGCGGCGGGTCCCGGGCACCCTGTGCCTTCCAGGATCAGCCCTCTGTGAGCACACTGCACACACACAGCTTCAGCCAAGCCTGCCATCCTCTCTGGGGCATGGGGAAGCGTTCCTGCTTGTGAGCACAGCAGCCCTTTGGGCTTTGATGTATACCCTAAATGAAATGATACACTGAACGACACCACTGTGCTTGTCTCTGGGCTCCAAAAGCTCTTCAGTTACCCCGTCAGCAAAAGCCTTGAAACCAGAAGTAGTTTGGCTCTTTTTCAGGTCATTAGATTAATTTCTGACATTAAGGGTTTGCAAATAAAAAATTTGAGGTTTCTCATGTATCTGTACTACTCTGCATGAAGCTCTTTTCTTACAATTTTAGATTTTTTATTAACATAACACTTATTTCACTATTGCATTCACTGAGACGTTGAAGTCCTTACTAATGCAACAGAATAATTGTTGATACTTTGAGAAGACTTGTGAAAGCTTATTAGTGACTACACATAAGCCAAAAAGCAGTACTAGGATTAGAAATATTAATAATGTGTAAGGCATAAGTCCACAATGTTCTCCTAGGAAAAAATACTGATCCAGACTCTGTCTTCTAAAGATAACATAAAAAATTACACACAAACTGCACTGAATATGGAAGACAAGCATTTAAGAAGACACATTTTAGGCTAACATATTTCAGTTAAGATGGCCAAAAGGATCAGTTAATTAAATGTAATTATTTATAACCAAAAGTGAAGTTATACACATTTTGGTGGACAATTTTCCTCTTCTTATAAAATAAGTAGAAGAAATGGAAATGTAAGGGGCAGAATAGGAGTACAAATCAGAACATGTTTCTTCCACTGCAATTGATTCTGTAAATGATTAACTCAACTTACAGAGGGTATTTCACAGAGAATATTTGTACTAGTAACAGTGTCAAAACAGATCCCAAATCAAAGTCTTCTCTTTTTAAATTTTCATTGGTGTTTTTTTGCTCTATGTCCATGTATCATAACATTATTAACATTCAAATTAAAATTCGACTTTTTTTTTTCCCAGGTACAGCACATCTATCTACAAATATCGGACATTTAAATGATGAAATGCTAATTCTTTTCTCAGTAACCCTTTAATGATTTAATTTTCTACAGAGCTGGTCTGAGCCTTGAGTAAGGCAACTGCACAAACTGAACTGAGGCAGCTGACATTTTCTGAATGTCAAAACAGGGTAAAATTTTAGGAGTTGTGGGGAAAAAAATGAGGATCAATGCTTAACATTCTGTGGAGTTTTTTTAAAGATAAACACTGTTTTTTCTATTCCCTCAGTTACACATTTCATTGGAGGTAGCAGGATCTGAATTAAATTTAATTAATTAATTTAATTAAACTAGTTTACCTAGTTTACCTGTATTTACTACTGCTTTCATTCTGCAGGTTAAATATGAATATTTATAATGTGGGTTGCAGTGTTTAAGGCTGTTATTTGTCAACCCTAAATGTAGCTCGGCAATCACGTGGGTAAAAATGGTTAAAAGGTTATCAAAAAAATGAGTGGCTTTGTAACATGTCAACATCAGATAGCTCATTTTTTAATTTCAAGGAGTTACCATTACAGAAATCAGAGCTACGCAGAATGAACCTTTAGCAAAGTCAAGATTTCACAAGATTTCTGCAAGTTATGTGAAACCACATGAGATATTGGACATTGGATATAAGAATCTGCTTGCAAATAATGATTCTGATTTCTATGCTGAATGGTTTCCTGAAGAAAAGGACGAGCTTGATGTAAGCACAGTGAGGCCAAAACCAACTTGGGCTCTAAGCTGAGTCAATTCTGGACTGAATTCTGACTGAGATGCCTGCCTAAGAGGTCTCTGACAGAAGGGGCAGCTTTTGGCATCATGGAACCCACCAAAAATCTGATCTGTACTTGTTAACATTTTTAGTAGTCCACTGGAATTAAACTGTGCCCTTCAGAATGTTTTTGAATTACTGGATATTCCAATGAATAACTGCTGCTATCACTTCCCATCTGCGTCAGGCCCTGCCACAGGGGAGCTGGGGCCTGGGACCCTGATCAAAGGCATTCCAACAGCTGCCATTGGACACTTCTCTCCTGCAGCTCTGCAGCTGCATCTCTGTGCAACAAACACTCGGCCCTGCGCTACCAAATCAGCTTCTTGTTTTCCAAGAAGAGATCTTCAATGGTGGCAACTTTTACCAAATCTGTTTTCCTAGTGCTTCTTTTACAAGCAGCTGCAGTTGAAACATTCCTTCCACTCTCCTCTCCTCCCTCGCCCCCACTTCCTCAAGGAAATTCCATGGGATCACCATTCCTCTGGCCCCACACTGCTACAGAACTCTGATCTCCCAGGGGACAGGGAGCTTGTGCAATCACTGGATCTCCACATCTGTGAGCACAGGGCAAACACAGAGTTCCTTCGCATGCCTGTATTTGGATTACTTGTTTTTTAAACAATGTGCTGAGGGGAACTGCTTTTAAGCTAGGCTAAATGAAATACTGACTTTGAAAAACCACAATCTTTGCTTAATAAAAAAATGTAAAGAGAAAATTTAAACTTTATTTCTTTGAAATTCAAGGCATGTCAAGAGACTATCTGCATCTGGAGGTGTCTTAGTTGAGGATAGGACAACGTTTTTACTTTTCTCTCAACTTCAATTTCCCTGAAATATCTCTGGGTCCCTAATAACATTCTACAAGAAAGTCTTACTGTAAAAAACCACCCTGGAACTTCTCAGAGAGAAGTTCAGTGTAGATTTCATTTGATCATGAATGTAAAGCTGTCTGAATTTTATTTCCAGCTAATTAAAGACCAAATATTGAGGGGAAGATAGAGAGTCTTCCTTCACACCATGCCAGGCTAGACACTTCATGACACGACTGCTGAAATCAGTTGCTAAACAAGAAAGGAAATGACTATTTAAACCAAATTTCACATCTCCAGGCCAATCACAGTTCCCATGGCATCCCAGCAAATGCCTCGCTACTTGTTGTGGAAGTCAAGCCCTGACAAACAGGAGCATTTCAGCCTCCATATCAGGCCTACATCTCCCTGGTGCATCTGACAAAAGGGACATACAACAATGAATTCTATTTCTTTTCAGCTATAGAAATGGGATACATATTTTTGACATCAACCTCACAGAAGATCAGCAGCTCCGACAGGAGCCAGCAGAGCCGGTTTACACACCACGTTTGCAGGCCACTCCTCTGACAGTTTATCTGGTTGAGAAACTGGCAGCATCAGCTGGGCAGAACAGAGCAGAGATTAGCTAAATCTGGTCCCAGGGCTCCTGTGGGTGTTTCCCTACTGTGCTCCACAGCATTGCACAGACAACATTGCACTGACACAATCAATGAATACGATCCAGGGAGCACACCTTCACCATCCTTGGGGGCATGTTTGCTCTGAAGAGCAAAACTGAGTGAAAAGTGCAGCTAAGGAAAAAAATCTACTGTGGGTAATACAAACCCCAAGCCATGCCATAGTCCTTGAACAGGGAACAAAGGAAAAACATGATGCTGGTATTATACAATAGAGCTGAACAGCATGAATCACATAATGCTCAATCACTAAGGAATCTATCTCCTCCTAGCTATTCTGTAAACCTGGTGTTATTTATTCAGACATGCATGCAATAATACTATTTTTAAAAATGCACACATAACTCAAAAAGAAATTTGCAGAGGGCTTCTTTCTACCCTAAAAAGGTAAGAATAACAGGCTCCTGCTACAACATAACCAGTATTAATACTGTTCGCAAAGGGAACAGTTTCAGAGACACTGATGTATCACATTTAATTATATGACACGAAATCATATTCCACATAATTATGAATGCAATACCTCACTGTAATCAGCAAACCATGAAAGAAAATGCAAGAAAAACGGAGAAAAAGGGAAAAGGGAATAAAGAGAAAATACTTTAACAGAATTGGAGAAGTTAGCTTTGAAAACTTCCATTCCACTTTCACTAAGCCACACCATTTATCTAAAGGGATTGTGTTCATGTGCTCTAAGTATCTCTAAGAAGCAATGATCTGCTCAGACCACTCTCCCAAGGAGTTAAATGCAAGAAATGTTCAGACTATTTTCTAATTAGCCTTTTTTTTCTTCTAATGAGGTATGCTGAGTAAAATTAACAGATTTCTTGATCTTAAGTGGCCACAGTGGTGCCAGCTCCGTGCTACAGCAAGTGTCTGAGCTCCAGTTTACGTCTTTTGAGTCCTAAGTATGTTTGAAGGAGATGAGAAATGGCAACATGGGAGAGGTCACAATTACAGAGCAAAGAACATGGAAACATTAATATGTTAACAGAAGTCACATGACAATGAAAATACATCTTTTATTAAGAACAGGGAATTGAAACAACTTTCAAGTGATCTTGCCTCAAAACAGGGAAACACTGGAGTGTATAACTAAGCATGTTTTGGAAACAAAGCTGTGTATCGCAGCTGGGTCATATGTTTCAAGAAAAACATTAGCCCGCCAGTTGTTTTAGCTATGCTAAACATGTTCATGATGCTGAATATTTAGCAAGGAACCCTGAAATTACTCTCTCAAGAAGACAAGTGATTTCAAAATGCACATATGCAAAGGCAGCCACTGCAAGGTTCTGTTTCTGTGTGCAGACCATCCTGGCACAGAACAATGGCCTGCTGTGGCAATTCTGTATTTTGTTACCTTAAAGCAGCTGCTCCCCTGAATGTAATCCCATTAAAAACACACACTATGACCCTACAGTGGTAACTTAAGGGACAAGGCCAACTAAGTGAAACTGTCCAGAGGAAAAATTTATTTCAAAAATATCATATAGGCTACAAACAGCTTGATACAAGTAGCACAGTGTGAGAATACCAAAGGGTGGGCTGACTAAATGATTTATGCTGAATTGAACAGAGGAGACTTGAGTTAAGCCTCAAAGCTTGAAATCTCACCCAGGGACTGGGGATTGTCAGAAGGATGAAGGGTTTGCTGCATCATCCTCATTTAATGATGTGTACATGTCACAAAAGGAGGTCTCTGAAGAAACAGCATTACGCAGACACAACGCTGCTGCAGGCCAGCAAGTAAATCATAAGCAAGACAGTGGAAAGTACAGGGCTTTGGAACCATGTGGCTTCAGCATAAAGGTCATCCTCAGCAAAGCACAGTGCTTAGTGAGAGTCTGGAAAGCACCTAGAAAACATGTCAAAGCAAGTTACAAACTCCTGACTGAATCTGCTCAGACCCAATCACGTAAGTCTCTAATCAGATAAGCAGGCTCAACAATTTCAGCGAATAACTGGAATGGATTTAATCTTGTATCTTCAGATCCAGATATTCAGTAAGTTAAAAGAAATGACTAAGAGTCGCCAAATAAGTATAGTTAAAGCCTAAATAATATATTCAAAACCCAACAGAAGAGTTGAAGAAAGCATATCAAGTATTGATATCCACACCAGGAGAAGGGAGTGCAATTAGGCATGGCTGAAGTAACCACTGCTTCAGCAACCCTGTCAAACCAGCTCTTCATGGCAGAGGCTTGCTCAGGGCAGCAGATCCCATGCAATGGCACTCTGTGGTTGTGAAAAGAAACCACACAGCAGAGTCAGGCAGCTTCCTGCAGGCTTTCCCAAACCTCACTGGCTCCTGTCCTCTGCTCCTGTCCTATTTAGCTGATTGCTCCTGTCCAGCCTCCCACAGAAAAGACAGGATCTGTGGGCCACTGCATTGATTGCTTTGCCTACTCCCACATACCTGATGGGAAGCTCTTATGGCCAGGACTGACTCACATCATGTCCCCCTGACACTCCTCTGGTTCTGGGCTGACTGTTATGACATCCTTGTGACAAACAATACCTACTTTAGTCCTCCCCACACTTCTGCCTCTGGCACAACTGATATGAAGAAATTTGTTTTTTTCAATGCAGAACGGGAGTAGCAGGCTCAAGTTTGAACAAACTATTCAGAAACATGGTAGATTCATTTCCCACACAAAAGCCAGTAATATGCTCTGAAAAACAGTTGTGCTCCCAAGCTCTCACAACAAAAACATAATATGTTCTTTTCAACTAGGAAAAGGGGAAAAAATTTCACCTAATAGAAAGACAGAGAGGACCAATCAGTTGAAGGTGGAGACAGATTTGTAGACACGTATACTGGCAAATTGTGCTCTTGCCAGGAAAATACTTTTCCACAAAGCTGGTGAATGTTTGTCCACTGTGTTCATAAATACTGCACAGCTGCATTACAACGGGACAGCAAACCCTGCACTTCCATAATTGATAAGGGGTTTTTCTACTGATTCTCCAAAAATAATTAAACAAAGTAAAAACATGGCCAAAATTAGCACTGCTGTCATGACAAGAACTAATGCAAATACTGACTAAATCAAATAAAAGTCACAGTATAACAACCACCCCCACATGAATTCTGTAGATTATTTGAGCTTGTATTCTGAGTGATTTTGTCAAAAGCAATTTTTCTCTACCATAAACTTTTCAGTAGAGTATATATGATACAAGTCCATGACGATCAGAAGGAAAAATCTCTGCAGATAGGATGTTTCTGGTACTTGCAGTGACATTGATGTTTTTCAGCCATTACTTCCTCAACCCACAGGTGTTTCTCTGTCTTGTCTGACATCAGCCAAAAGACACAAAACAAGCCAGTGATCTTTTTATGTACATCCATCAAAAGCTGCTTATTGCCAACTAGCAAGATCATTTCTACAATATGCAGAGCAGCCTTTGGACAGCAATGGACACCCTTTTAGGATAGCAAGACCCATTCTATATGAAGAAAAGGAGCTAAAATTACTCTAAATGCCTCTCAGTGAAATCTTGGGAATTTGGAAAGAGCTAAAAAAATATTTCAGGGACCTGGAGTAAACAACAGTCTTTTCATTGACTTCTGTGTGTCCAAGATTTTATTCTCCATTGATTTTGTATTATCTCAGCTTAAACAATGAACATGGCAGGTTCATTTTCAAGAATATCTTGCCTTTTACATCCTAGAAGCTTAGGCAGATTTATAAGAAGGAAAAGGTTTGCATCTGA
This sequence comes from Polioptila caerulea, assembly GCA_013397295.1. Taxonomy (NCBI): domain Eukaryota; kingdom Metazoa; phylum Chordata; class Aves; order Passeriformes; family Certhiidae; genus Polioptila; species Polioptila caerulea. Next base: position 128,342 of record VYXF01000461.1, read on the forward strand.
AACTTCCCATGGTCTACAAAAGTGGATTACTGAGCTTCAGTGAACAGGGAGAGAACTGCCATTTCTATCTTATTGCCACATCCAGTTTGTTGCTAAGGGATTATGTTGTCCAACCTAAAGTTTCTGGACATCTCACTTGCTTCCTCAGCAGAAATTGAGAATTTTGAGACAGAATCTCCTTTCCTCTTAAGTAAAAGGCTAGGAGGGAAATATCTCACAGGAATAAATGCCATGACCTTCCAAGCCTGTAAATTCACATCAGAATTGATTTAACAACTTCATGGCTGAAGTTCTTGCCAGTTCCTTATTTATATAATTCATGGTATTCCAACTACAATTATATATTGAACAGCAACAACAAAATTGGACTCTTTGGCTATTTAAGAGGAAGAGGACCAGTCACAGCAAAGTATTGAACATATTTTTTCCTAGGCTGTTGATGCACCAATGTCATCTGAGACTGTGCAAACCAAAATGTCTTCAAAAGAGATTAAGGAGCTATAGTAACCACTGCACAAATAGTAGTTACTGGGGTGGCTCCAGTGCAAAATAACCTCACAGCTCTGTCCTAACATAACATCAGTGCACAGGCCAAGGTTTCTTCATCAGTTCAAAAGACAAAAACGGGAAGGAAAAACCCACTTCTGTAAAATATGCATTTGTAACTAAAATTCAAGTTACAAGAGGTCATTGTCACATGGGAGGCAGTAAAAATGTTTAATTTATCAACAAGTCTTTTCACAGATTGATTGTCTATTCTCTGCAAAACACAAGGATTTCATTTACTTTGGAGAAATGAGCAAATAGAATTTATTTTCTTCAAAGACCTGAGAGCAAGCTGTTTTTATTATAATACTAAGATGACTTATATGTGACTACTACCTTGAAAGTCCATTTTTTTTTAATAAAATTAGAAAACTTCCTCTTATAAATTAGGTATCAGATTTTTTGCAATACTCAAAACCAAAGGTACTTCACATAAGTTTGGATCCAAACTGTACAGGTTTTGCTATCTATTTTTCTTACTTTTGTTGTGCTCAATTTTTGTATACTCCTACTTACCTACCTACTAAAAAGAACTAGAATTATTTTTAAAATTTCAGACAGTAACATTATATACAAATCTTAATAATTCTTCAACCAAAATAGACAGATTTGGATGTTTTCTTACACGTAGTATTGAAAACTTAGCTGAGTACGTTTGATTTCAAAATAATCCAGACAGTGCACTATGAATTTCAGAAATACTATGACATTTTAAAAATCCAGTAGAACATTTAAGGCAGGTTATTTTAAACAGTGTATAAACAACTCAACTGCAGTCTTTTGACACAAAACTCATATTTGAAAGTAAGAGGCGCATGCTGCTGTAAAAATAAAAAAACAGAACAAATAACTCTCATAAGCAAAAAAACTTCTGTTAACAACACTGCCTAAAAGGCCCTCTGCTAAGCCAGGTCTACCCAGAACTTCAGCCACTAGAGAGGATTCTTATGTGGATCAGCTATTTCTAATCATAAAAATAACTGTGCAGTAAAGTACAGCTATAAATTACTCAGAAACTAGGATAAGCCTTCAAAAGCACATTGTATTTTCCTGTGATTCAGAACAATTACTTGAGTTTGTATCAACAGATTATCTTAGTAGTGAACGAGACCCTCTATGCAAGCTCTCAATAGCAAGTTTCACATTTAGGTATTAATTTTATCTGCGATTTCAAAAGCACTCTGGGTAATCACAGCTTTTATGAAAGCAGTGGGTTGTTTCAGTTCACCACTGTATTCCCACTTTCTTTGCTTCTCCAAAGCATCAAACAATCTCTTCCTTATGATTGTCAATAAAGTTGAAACCTGCCACCATATCACAGCATAAAGCTCTGTTTATGAATCTGGTTTTCTTCCCTTGTAATCCAAACACTCATCTTGGATACCTACTACAAGCTTTTAAGGTATGACATTATAATTTACATTTAAATGCAGTACTTACGGTTGGCATAGTTTTACCAGGTCCTGATCAGTGGTGTTTGGAGGCAGTGCTCTGATGTAAAGGTTAGTTTTACTTAATTGATCCCATCCTGAGTTGCTGCTGCTACTACTGTTGTTATTACTGCTGGTGGTGCTGGGACTAGGAGGAGCCATTGGGTGAGCTGGTACAATGGACTGCTGCAAAGGAAAAAGCAGGTTAGAGTAAAGTACAGGTAGCAATCACAGCATGCACATCAGCTCAGTCTACAGCAGCCTGGCCACCATTTGGAGCCCTGTGTTCAACCTGCTCCTAATTACCCATGGATTTTAAATACAACTGCTTTCACATCACATTTGGGACAGGATTCACAGGCACATCCTAATATCCCCAACCACCATTTGATGTATGACACAGGGTCAAATGATATAGAACTTCCACTGAATATTACTCATACAATTTTATCACTCTTCATTGTGTGAAATAGGAACTATTGTTCCTCTAGGTTCCAGCAGGTACAAAGTATATCACTCTGACAGTTTCACATGTCAAACTGTGCCGGACACAAAGACCATGTTCTTTCCTTAATCTATCAAAAAATACAACAAAAATTAGAGGCCTCTTTTCTATCTCTTCTGGCTTTTAGAACTTCATACAATACTGCTATTATTTTTTTAGAGTTAGAGAAGGAGCATAGATAGCTTAAGGACCAGACTTTAAATGAATGGTGTGCCTTGGGAGAACTCTTACTGCTGTCTGTCTCCATATTTGTGGATTACATCACAATTGTCAAGAAAAAAGGCTCTATATAATTATTTTTTATATAATAATATAAAAAATTCAAGTTTCAAAAGGAGAAAAACACATAAGCACTTCTACCTTCTCCTCAAGGTATCAAACACTATTGCTCTTAAAATCAGACCCCCATGGAACATGAAGACATCATAGAGGAAATCTGCAGTAGAGAAATCATTTGCATTAAGAAAATTATAACAGGGCACTGTACAAAAAGTACTATGAACATGCCTGTGGGGCTGTAAGAGAGGAATACTTAAAAAAATATAGCAGAGAACTTAATTTGCCTTTAAACATTTTGTGACTACACAGCTTTCACTGACAAAGTGGCCGCATGGGGCCCCTTCCCTGCAAAAGCTTGAGCTTCCACCACAAACTCATAGCAAAGAACTGCCCTGTGAATGCAGAGGAAAGGCACAGGAGGGGGAAAAATAAAATGGAATAGAAAGTGAGATGTCAATGTAGACTCAATTGTTCCCACCCTAGAGCCACCCTCTTCCTTAATACAAACAGCTGTACAGCCACAAACTGAACCAAAAATTATCTTCCCTGATCTGGTACACCACATGTGGGCTTTGCACTACACAAAAGCTTTGGCTGTCACAAGGCAGGGAGCAGGAATGTGAAGGCAGAGAGGAAAGGATTAGAGTTTACCTCTGTTTAAAGCACTCATGAAACAACACACAAGAAAAGCAAAACTATTTTGGAGGTAACTTCAAGAAATTGGAATGGAAGTGTGAGTGGGAGAAAAGTACAAAGGCATGCCTTAGATACTTTATGGTAATTATATGTTTCTTTTTTATGTTTCCCTAGGAAGGTTTTGAAATCTTCCAATTTGGCATGTTGCAAAGTTTATTATGCAGCTATAATGGCCTGCAACAGCCAAATGCAAGACTTGCTATAAAATCAACATTGATAAGCAGTAACATTGTTGCTGCCTAATTTAATTGAATTGAAAATTACAAAAAAGAAAAATACATTGCTGATCATTTAGCATTTCAAAACTGAATATCAATATTTCATTGCCATAGGGTTAGAGATTTTTTTGTTTTGGTTGTTTTTAATAAAGGTTTTTAGAAACATCAATTATCTTCCAAAATATTTGTATTTAGAATTGAAGCACTATCTAGAATTTCTTCCAGGGAAAAAGATTAAATGCTCCCTTCCAAGCCTGCAATGGAAACATTGACGGATTTTAACAATAGCAGCACAAGTCAGTCTGTCAGACCACTCTGCTTCCAGTAATGCCAGGCAATTATTTTTAGGGTTACAAGCAATGCAGAATGACAGAGAAACTAGTTTCAAAACATTTTCACAACAGAACAAACTTAGTCTGGCACAGTGATATTCTCTTCAAAAAGCCTTCAGTGAAGTTCTCAAAATGCAAACAGTGATCAAATGCAAAACTGCTTTGTTCGTGGTTTCAAAATGTGCATGTATAACTGCCAGAAAACTCAACATACACATACCTGTCTTCATCTACACTGGTAATTACAGCTGAAGGCTAAGAGCCTCTATTAAGTTTTTCAGTATCTTTGGTTTGGTTTTGATTTTATTTCTCACAGTGTTTTTCCCTTAAAATCTTTGTTTTCCTATGTTATGAGAAACTGGAGTTTTGTAAAATCTTGTCACCAGCTGGCCAAAGGCGGGAGAGGAAAATGCATGTCTGTGTGTAGAGAGAGCAGGAATCCTAATTCTGTCTGTAAAACATAAACACTCCATTCTGAGAAATTTAAACTTCTATTTAAACATGAAGTGGTCACATTCAAACATGATGGGAATCTAAATGGGACTACAGTTGTCTTCCTAAGTTTACAGACAGAAGGTTTTTCAGTGCTTCCAGAGAGACTCATGCCGCTACAAGCCTTAAAGGCTTTACAAAACACATGTGCTGGGTATCCTGCAGCTCTCAAAGCCAGCAACCCAAGGACAGACAGCCATTAAAGGGACAGTGACATCTTAAAGCCATACAACTAAAACACGCTTTTTACATTAAAACTTTAATTTAAAAATCTGAATCACTTTTTCCGCTCTGTTCCTCATCGACGACTACTTGTAAAAACTCAATTATAGAGGTCCCTCTGTTGTTCAAAGGGGCCTTTTTTTCCAGTTGCTCTTGCTGCAAAGGCTTGGTTGGCAGTGCAGCCTCGACGCCGTGACCGCGCTGGCGGAGCCTCCTACGCTGACGGCGCAGGCCAGGAGAGAGAAGAGTTTGTCTGCTGGCGTAGTTGCATCACCTCCCCAAAGAACACCAGCCAAGCCGATAAAAGCTCCCTTCTGCCTGCACAGCTGCATCCACACCTGGGCTTTTGCCAACATATTGATGTCAGTGAGGATGTACGACTTTTTTCCACACCCCTGGCTGATACACACTGCTTTGCTGGCAAGACAATCTGCAATGGAGACCTGGCCAAAGTTTGGGGCTGTTTGTTTAGAAACAGATTTCACAAACCTTAACTAAGTGCTTTGTCTAAAACCTGAAATCAAATTTGAAAAGTTTCGGTTTACAAACTGTAGTTTCTGCTAAAAATCCATATCAAAAGCTGTTCTTAAGTTTTTACTATATGGACCTCACAATAATTTGCAATATTGCAACATACACAAAAATACATTTATTAATTTTTCTTCATAATCATTGCATCTTAAATGAAAATATAGAACTTGAGGATAGGAGGAATTAATGTAAGCAACAGACCATTATTTCTTGTGACAATATTCCTGTTCACAAGAAAAACCACTGTCACACTGGTTTGCCATTTCCTCCTTAGTTTTCACCCCAAAAGTTAATTAGTGATCGTTCTTTTTACACAGCAGCTTCCTTCCTGTCATCCTCAACAAACATCTAAGCAAAAAAGGCCAGTGACAGAATAATCAGCCCATCTGCTCTATGATCTCCCCAGCCCATTCTGGAGCCAGCTGTGAGGAGCTCCCAACACCCCTGCCTGATCTCTGAAGGACCCTCCCTCCAGCCCTCTACAACCCCGCCACAGCAATGGCAGAACCACAGGTACTTATTAGGAAAATGAAAAGCTCAGTGACTGAACAGTCTCCATGAAGTGCCTTAAAACAAGGAGAATTGTCTGCCTGTGTTTCCTTCTCAATATAAACCTCAAATGGGAATAATTGCAAGAACTGAAAACCAGCTGGTGAATATACTCATATGAGCCATTCCTGTGTTTCTTATAAACCATTCTATGCTTAAGGACTGCAAATGAGTCAGTGCAGGATTTTGTCTACCAAGGAACAGAAGAATCCCTTTGCTGTCAGCAGATTAAAAAAAGACATCAAACCAAAATGGAATGACCCCAAGAAATTCCTTTGACGTGGGGGCTGAGAGATACTGATTCCTGCTGCCTTCAGACTACAGAATTCCAACAGAACTTTAAAGAGCAGAAGATAACTTGGTCCATGTCTGTCCCAAAACAGTAGCAATCCATTTAAGTCTCTAACTTTGTGCAATAAAATCATGCATATAAAGTTATGTAACATGCTAGCATTTAATTATGAGTTTGATCACTCAGCTAAAATTCCTAATGGGAAAAGTACCATGACTTTTAACAACAGAGTTAGTTCTCACACATCTACTCTAAATTCAAACCATAAATCACACCATACATTAACTATCAGATTTAGCCAGAATTGCTACTTGGATCATCTCACAGTATCAAAATCTCATCAGTAGTGTTTCCCTAACTTTGCTCAGGGGACTAAGCTACAAGCACTTGCTTATCCTGCCTGACTGTGCCCAACCTCCCTGATTTTGAAAGCAGCACCTTCAGTAACTGGCACTGATATGAAAATTACCATATATTTTTTGTGGATGTGTGCAACAGTGAGAAAAAGTATTATATCTGGATTTTTTTTGTTGTTAAATTGGGGGTTGCTTGCTTATTTATTAATCTACCGAACACTTTAGGTTAGAGAGAGCTTCACACGTACAATGAAAGCAAGGGCTCAGGAGAGTAGAAGATGCCATACCTAGTGAAGCAAGACACTGCAACAGTTTGTGCACAGCTTAGGAAATAGGAACTCGTTTGGAATTAAATCATGTCCCTAGGAGAAAGAAGAACTTCAAGTGTTTAACAGAAATGAGTGTTCGTGGATGAAGACAGTTGCTTTATTACCTTTCTTTAAATAAGGAAACATTAAACCTTGATCACTTATTCTAAGACAGTAAAGTGACAGCTGCAGCGGAGATGCCATTTTGAGTGTCCTGCACTATTCTGTTTCATGTTTTTCCTCATCATGTCTGAAACATTACAGCTAGCAAAACAGAATTTCTGGAGGCCTCTCCAAGTTCAATTCTCAGTGGACATGAGTCAACCACTAGAAACTGAAAGCTTTGGTGCTGCTTTACTCACATGTCCTGCCTTAGGGTAGCTCCTCCAACTGCTCTTTAGTCTGTAAGCACTTGCCACAGGAAGATTCAGCAACCAAATCTAAGCATTTTCAGCATGACACCAGTATAAAGAGTATCTCAGAAGCTCCAGACTTCTGTTGAAAATCTCCTCAGGCAGGAAAAACCCTGATACCTCCTTTAAACCACCAACCTTACCTTCTCTTTGCATGGGTAAAAAACATGATGGCACAGTGACACTGTAAGAGTCAACAGGAGTATTCCAGAAAGGGGGGGTGTACTGCACAAGGCAGAAACTATGGCTATCAGGTTTTGTGATTTTATGCTATTTGCATACCCAGGATGCAAGCCTACTCCATCTTTCTTTGGGTGGTGATGACAGGTGTGAGTGGTTCAGCCACACAGAGCAGAAACAACTACTGGGAAGAGGGGGGAGGCTGGCACTGGGCAAAGACTCTGCCTGTTACAAAACATCACAGGCAGACCAGGAGCACCTGGAGATCCAGCTCTGTGTTTCTCCCAAAAAACGCTCTAAATGTTCCATATCTTGGTATGAAAGAACTATGTCCAGAATACTACAGCAGGGATTACAGCAATGATGGACTGCAATAAAGAGGATGAAAATTAAGTAATCAAGGAAAAAAAAAAATCACACTGAACAGGGAACCCCCCCTCACCTTAATAGATAAGTTTTAAGAGGAGCTTTGCAAGATAAAAATATGGGTTATACCTTTCTTCTTGCCTGGATGTTACAGCCAAGTTCTATGAAAACTATTTTTCTAAATACACGTAACAGTCTTTTCTATACTAAAAGAAAACAAAACTGTAGGTGAATATCATCATGCATCTATGAAGATAATAATAATAATAAAGTTATTTTCACTCTGATATTTATTTTCAGTTAATATTCTCTTTCTTCTTTATTGTACTTAACTAATTTGAACCAATTTGCCAGTAAGTAAGATGTTTCTGGCAAAATCCAGGGAAGCAGTTAATGCATTTTTTTCTGAGCCATTTGAAGAAGCCTTTCCTTGAAATACAGAAATGCATGAATGAGTAGGTACTTCTCACAGCTTCCTTCTTAAAATACCTTCATGAAGAGTGGCTCTATCAGCAATGAAACAAGAAGTCTAGCATAAACTCCTAGTCATGGCTTAGATGCTTCTGACAATGTCACCTCTAGACTCATCTGATTATAATGCAAGCTCATTCCCCACTGAGCTGTTTTGCTTCCTTTCCTCAGGTCTTACAGCAACATAGCAGGACTCAACCTGTTCTCACCAGAAAGCAACAATTACTAAAACCAGAAAGTATTGAAGTAAACCATTCCAGCTTGTTATAAAATGTGACATTTTCTTATTTTGACGGGAAATGGAACCAGTATTATTTAAATTACACATTTTAAGCTTAATGCAACAGCAATCTTCTGCTAGCAATGAAAGAAAGCTCAAAATCTACCTATATCCTTTCTATGAAGACACTTGAAGAAGTGTGAGCATAATCCTGGCCACATTAAAGTATATGACAATACCCACACTGATGCTTCTGAACAGACTTCTTCTCCAAGAATAGGGTGTGGAGAATTTTTTACTGTTATTACTCAAGAAAAAATGCTTTCTAACTTGGAGTTGGCAGGCAAGATGGCAACAATAAAGGAAGCAATGAGAGCAAGAAACTCCTGGTTCAGGAAGCTCTTCTAGAGTCTCAGTGATAAATGAAAAAGCTTCAAAGTTCTCAGGAACTCACTCCATTAACTTTATCCCTCGGCAGGGATTTTTCAGTGCTCCACTGACTGATTCCCCTAGTTCAGAGACAAATAAAAAGTGCAAAACCCACAAACCTAGTCACATCACAGCACAAAGGCTGGTCCAAAGGAGAGCAAGGGGAGTGCTGAACTGGGCTACATTTTGTTCCTTTCCAGCTGTCATGAACCCTCCATCTCCCCTTCCACCTGCTCATCGTGAATCATATTGTCTGTCTTCCCTCAGTTTTATACCTGCATTTCCTGGACAACCCCCTGAAACAATACCTTGGTACCATGCCCTTAGCCATGACAGAATTATAGACACATATAAAGCAAAAGATTTCAGTTTCTGAAATACGAACAAGCTGCAGCAATCCAACAGCTAGGCCACATTAAAAGAATCTAAAAAAAAATTCAAGATGCTGAAATATTCAAAGAAAGAGAGCATGGTACTAAGATCTACCAGACAGACAAAAAAGCATGTATATGTTTTTATGGTTAGCTCTTCACTGAGCAGTAGACACAAAAAAAATTCACTGCCACCTTCCTTCTCCATTCTAGTACATATACAAGCCTACTTTCTTCAGTGAAACCAGCCAAGGCTTTTACTCAGGATTCAGAAAGCAGAGAGTATGGAATATCTAGACTATGTTGAAGTTTTTGTTCCAGCCTGAGGATTCAAATTACAATTAAAACACATTCATTTTCAGAGAGGTGTAACTTGCATAAACATAATAATGGTTTATGCCACTTACTGAAAGGTAGCAAGCCCAATACGTGACACTGAATCCAAAAAATAAAAAATTCCTCCCTTGCATTACACATCTCTTGGTACATGTCAATAGCAGGGTATAAAATCTTACAATGTTCTCCACAACAGGAAACATTCAAGATACTCATGGTAGGAGAAATGCTTCACCTGAAACAGCAATTAACTTAGAAACTCCTGGGTCATGCAGTAGTTTAGACTAGATCACAGATGGTCACATCAGAGCCTGCAAATCACATACAGCTCACAAGCACTTCAATGGCAACTCAGAAGACAGTATTCATGGAATTAAAGTAAAAAAAATTATTCAATAAGCTTTTCATAGGCATTAAGGTCCCTTCTCATTGTATACAGGACTCTGTTTTTGCATTTATTAAACAGGAAACTCCTACTCACTACCTCCATTTAAAAACTCTTCAGATGTCAGCATACTAAGATCTGAAAATAAATAAAATGTATTATTCTCTGACTGCACTTATAGTGTAGTGGGAAAAAGTGGGACTTAAATATGTGGAAAATGAGAGACATGGCTTTATCCTGGATATTTTTTGGCTCCCTTGCAGGAAAATACAAGAGAGCAGGTAACCATTTCTCTAAGTAAATCCCACAAAACTAAGCTCTGGGATTGAGATTCCTGTACCACATAAGGCAGATACTTCTGTTCAGAGGACAGACTCTCATTAGAAGAATGCTAATCTCCAGCTCTACTGCTATTTGTTCAATTTCTTTGTCATTATTTGTTGTGAACTTTTACTTCCAGTGTCAACAAACAGGGCCATAGACAATATTCAATGTGATCAAAAATGTGCTGCTTTCAAGAGCTTCTGTTTGTGATGTTTAAAATGCATATTTATTATGGTTGCAGGTAGTTGCATTTTTTATTTCATAAAGCAGTAAATGTAACATCTCTTAACTATTAGGAATGCCATTCATCACTATGTTTTGGAGGTTAATCCTGCTAAGTCTGTGTATCTCATAAAACTGGTTAAAAAGTAACAGAGCATAGATACAGACACCTTGGTTTATTCAAGAACTGCCTGAATATCTGTATTACAAAAGCTGACAGAACAGAAAAAAAGAGAAAAAAAAGTTAAGAATGTTTGGCCAGTCTTTAGTTCTTTAAAATAATAGAGAAGGAAATGCTTTTTTTAAAAAAAAGAAGTTTAAAACTCTGCACAAAAGTTTCTGAGGTATTATTTATTATTCTTCCATATTGTATTAGACTTTACATTTCTGATAAATCCATGCAACTGTTGTCTCTTACTTTAAAAAAGTGTCACAGATTTCATGATGCACAGAGGAGAATTTTGCAGCTTTTTAAAAATTATTTTCAGGCTTCCTTTTTTATTCTTTTCCAAACTGTTGGCTTCTCCCCCAAAAACTAGAGTGTCACCACTCTGCTCATCTGGCTATCCTACCCACCCTCCCTCCACAGACAGCAATTACAGGATGGGAATGGCACCGCATTGAAGATGCATGTCAAAAGAAGCATCTGCTTTTCTGGCAAACTCCACATTGTTGGTGGCATTGGAATTATTGCTATACTGTTTGTCACAGGGTTAGACCACAGATGGCTCTTTTGGCTGACATGGGATCCACTATGTCATTTTCTGTTTATTCAAGTTAAATAAATTGAAGAACTTGTGCCCGACCGTGCACAAGGGAGTCAATTCCTATGAAAATCCCTTTGTCTACGATTGCTGATTCCTTATGGGCAACATACTGCACCCAGCGTGGCAGCAGCACTGTTACTGTGAATCCCTCTGTTCTAGTCTAAAGAAGAGAATGTATGTTCTTCCTGCTAAGGCCACTGCACAAGTATTTAATAGGTAGCCCAGTCTATTCCTGCCACTTTCTTTGACAGTATTGATGGAACAGATGAGGCAGCTGGCTCTGGCCCTTTCTTCTGCATTCCTAAATCTTAATCTCCCTGAGAGATCACACCCTCTTCACCACAGCCAGCATTTCCAGCTGTTGGGAAGGTGACACATCAGACAAAAAAGGGTAGAAAAAGCCACTTTTATAGGACTTCATCATCAAGACTGAATCTGGATGCCCCCATGAAAAGACTCTTCGAGCTGCACAATTTATGCTTTAAAGTACAAATCACTTTAGATATTTTATCCTTCTTACTCACTTTGCAAACGTTTTTCCTTTTTTAAGTGTCTCCAGGCCTAACTAATGTAATCAGCAAAGAACAAGCTGGTGTAGATACACTGCCTGAGTGCAACACAAAGGCTACTTTGATACCAAGAAGGTCCCATTCTGCTGCTCAGCAGCTTGTTATGTGCCTATGTCAAGTAACAGTTGAACCAATTTCAGTGAGAACAGCATCTTGCATCACTTTCCATGGGAATAAATGACTCCTGCCTGAGCTGAAGAATAGGAAAGCATAGTCAGAGCATCACTGTCCTCCCTAGTTACTCCACTGCAATTATTTCCATAGTCTTTCACAGTATTTGCCATAGAATTGAGGTCAGCATGACCTGTGCTGGACTGAAAGTTCCATTGATCCATTTGCTCCTCACTTCTGAAATTTCAATAAGTGTCCTTACAGTTTTAATATTCTGCAATATGCTAAAATGCAGAAGATACAACTCATTATAACCAACACACTGAAACAGGACATGCACGACATCGCTGGTAAAGGATTAAAGCAGGTCTCAGATACAACTAGGAAAGTACATACCAAATTCAAGAAACACTGACAGTGTTGAAGTTATCAGGCTTTCACATCCCACTACCTTTTACAGTCAAGAAAAAGGGAAGCACAAGACACTTTTACAATTATTTGAGCAACAGAAGTGACTATCAACTAAATTTCAGCGAGGAGTTTGTGCTAATTTGTCATGGTATTTTGACATTCACAAAGTCCATGTACAAGACTATGTTGCTGAACGTGTGTAAGTATACACACACATTATATATATACACTTTATATTTGTTATTTATATATTTATTATTATTTATATATTATATATTTATGGTCTGACATTGAACTCGTAATTTGTAATGGGAGAGTGACCACACCTTCATAAATGTGAGGCTACCAAACTGGACAGAAGCAGTCAGGTATTATTTAATTAGCAATACAGTCTTAAAACATGAGCAAGATCAGTAGAAACTTTTTAAACCATGAAACTCATTATGTAAGGAGTTGTCAGTTTTCTGCACTTGCACATATCGGCCTAGTTCCACTCTCGCCCAGTGGTTCTGCATTCATTTGCACAAGCTGAAAATCTGTCCAGAAGTTTTATAAATTTCAACATTGCCTAGAACTGACAGACCAGAAGACAGCAGTGTATAATGTTGACAAAACTTCTCTACATAGGGCTTTTCTACAGAGCACCAGGGAGCAAACTCTGCTTGGTCTGCATGCTACAACACGTATGCCTATTTTCTTTGGATTGTAATGAGACTGCGTGTAGCATGCATGAGACTGCAAATGACATTCCCAGAGTCTTCCAAATGACTCCCAACACTCTACGTGGTTTCCTAGAATAAAATGTAGAAGCTCAAATCTCATTAGAAAAGAACTGGAGTTTAACTTCATTGCTTCTAAAGCATTTGCCTCCTGCATCATTTCCCATTTGGGAGGGAGGGAGTGTGGCCGTGCTAGGGGCACCTGGCTGCAGTGAGGGTGTGACATGGCAGCAGATCTACAGAACATTTTCATCAGTTCAACTGGATCAGTGCAGTTACACGCACAAGGACTCCTCCAGGGCAGACAAGGTCTAATTTGTGTTCTCATGGAAGGCAATGAGCACTGCAGCGCTGTAAGGTTGCCTTACACCCAGCAAAAGGGATTTAAAGTAAGAGCTGAGGAAAAGTTGTGTGGAGGCAGCACCCAGGAGAACTGTTTCCAAATTCCTGGGGCCAGTGAACACCATGCTACTTTTGACATTTCTCAGAGATGATCCTGCACCATTAGAGAGCCATATTAAAACCCACCACATCCAACCTTTTTGGCTACAGCATATCCAGCATAGCTGACATTAAAAGTCTATTTTCTAGATGTATGATGTAATACAGTCATACACAGGACGCCCTGTGCTCTTCAGGAAAAAAGGAGTGGTCTGTCATGCCCAGAACAATTTGTACAACTTTCTCCTATATAGCACATAGAGATTTACACCCATGAACAGGCATCACAGGACAAATTACAATCAGTTTAGCATGACAAAGAAATACACACAGTTTCTTTCATTTGTTACCACTTTGCCCTTGAAAGTGTGTGTGTTCAAGTTCTACATACATTATTTTATATCTATGTATCCCATATATTCAAATCTGGAATTAAATTATAGGCTGTTTGAACACTACAGATTAAGACATTATCACCTAACTTTTCTTTCTTCCACAACTCTTTACGAGCTGCTCTCTTGAAACTATCTGCTACAAAGAATACTAGGAAAATGTTGACATTTGGACAATTTTATCCTGGAAAAGACAAGAAAGTAATATTTTTTGTCTTTGAACATCTCCAAAATCCTAACCTGCTTGGTTAGGATTGGTTTATCTTGGTTTAGCTTCCTAGAGGCTAGAGGGAATGTTTTCCTGCTCACATTTCCCATCAGTACATCTTTTTTGTCTCCCCATACTCAGTGGCTATGCCCTCTGACACATTTTGCTCTCTCTTGATGGGCAATTTTTATGCACAAGAGTGAAAAAGAAGCATCGCTTCATTTCTTTAAGGAGAATTTTAGATGTTAACAGTAATACAAAAATCACTTGCTTCATGACCAGAATGCTTAATGGAGCGATCACTTTTCCAGCAGCATTTCAGGGAACTGGGATTAGGGTACTCCAGAACACAAGGCTTAGTATAGTACAAACACTATTTAATCCCATTCAACTTGGATCAAGTAGGGCTTGTTAGCATTTGCTCAGCATCAGTCTCAACAGATCCAGACTATTTCTAGCAAAACCATTCTGTTGTTTAATGAAAGCCAGTTTGGGCAGCACATCTACATCCGTGGCCTAGAGAAGCTGATTTTAGGCCTGTTTAAAGCACAAAGTTGCTGAACATTCATTTAAGACAATCTGTGGGTAAACTCTTTTGAATTTTAAGCCCTAGCAAATAGGAGTATGACACATTTAAATTAGCAGCAGTAGCAGTAGTAAGAGAATCTAACCAATTAGTAAATCTAATTCTCTTTAGCAAAGTTATGAAAAATGTAAATATCTTCCTAAATGTAAGTGATTAAGGGTGCACAGATAAGAAGTTCTTTCACACACTAAGGTAATTCATCACAATACTGTGAACACAACAAACCTGGAAACTTGATGAAACATACCAAGGTGTTTGCTAAAATCAGTATAGCAAAATCCAGCACATGAGCCTACTTTTTAGATGGCAGTCTGCTTCTCCTTAAAAATAAGGAAAATGGTATTCCTTCAGTAGAATGAAATTCTCTAAGCTGTAAAGGTAGGCCTTTAATTAAAACTGAAGATTCATCCATAAAAACAAGAACAAGATTTCCAAGGGCAGATAACTTTTGGTGGAGCTCCCCAGTAGATGTCTAGCTGCACATTAGGAATTATTTGACTGCACTGACCTTTGATGGCCTGAACGTAGCACCAGGTCAACTAGGGACAGCATGGAAAGCTGAAATATTCCAAACATTACTGATTGGGTGTGATATGCAAATTCAACTCCTGATAAAGTTGTTAAGTAGAAACAGCACTTCCTGAGATATCTAGGATGTGAAGATAGTGAAAAGGGAAAGAGCGGTATAGGGATGTCAAAAAGCTTTAAGACAAGAGGTTAGATCTGCTGGTCTGATAAAATGGCTTTGGTGCAGTACCAAACAAAGAACAAAGATGGCTTTGCTGGTCCTGCTGGCAGCTCAGCTTTCAAGTCAACCTTTCCCTCAATTTGGCTGAAAAGATCCAAGTGCAACAGAGACAATTGTGGAGCCACAGACCAAGATGGCAGTTCAAGGAATAGCTTAGGCTGGCATTACTCCAAAAAGCATCATCCTTGCCCTACAGCTGCTTACTCTTCCTCCTGGTGTTTCCCCCTTGCTCATCAAAAGAACAAGGAGAATTAAAAAAAGCCCAGCCTTGGCCAGCAGCATGTCCATCCTCAGAGCCATCAGGGATTGGCTCTGCT
>VYXF01000461.1:144158-155872 GCA_013397295.1 Polioptila caerulea
GAAAAAAAAAGAAAAAGGAAGTTCAGACTGCTTCATTTCCCGATGGTGCTGACTCATGAAAGTGGCAGCAAAACAGCATTGGGCTATCAAACAGTCCGGAACTAAACCAACACTGGTTTTTCATACACAAAGTAAGACAACTGCAGCCAACACTCGTGGTACCTCTGGCTAACTGAGTCTTACAAGTAAGGCACCAAGTAGCATGCATAAACCTGTCTGCTAAAAGTAAGTGAAATCCTGTGTACATACCACATGCAGCAATGCTGCTCTGGCCTTAGGGTTAGATTTTCCTTACAGCCTTATCTGAAACAAACCCAAGTCAGTCTTTTCTCATTCTTTAAAGGATGATGTTTTGGTAGATGCTTATCACTTACTAGATCCAATACTTTCTGACTGCTGACTTTTTACAAATTACAATCTTGTCCAAAATCCTTGTGTATGCCATTCAAAAAACCCCCATGTTATTACTTTATCATTTCTTGTTCTTCTTGATAGCTGTAATTTATATTGAATCATACAAACAGAAGAGTTGTTCTAAGTCACTTCCACAGCCTTCAATTTTTCTCGCATATTTCCTTCTAATTTAAAATTTCACTCTTGATTTGAACCAAAAGACAAAACTTTTTTTTTTTTTTGCAAACTACTGTTCTAACTCATGCAGCTACTTTTTAACTCAGATTTTAAATTCTGAGAAAAAAGTGGTTTTAAGTGGTTAAGAATATCATTCATATGTCAGAAAGTCAAGCCACACAATATGACATATTCTAAAATTAAAATGTTTGTGACTTCACAGTGTATGATAATGAACAAATCCTTTTAAAACCAGAAACTTAGTTCTGAAGATCAGTTACAAAGATTTAGCAGCTGTATGTTAAGCAAATGCAGGATGCCATTCCTTGGTGCATCCAAATAGCTGCTGGGGGAAATGTCTGACTGCACAATGAATCATTGTCAATTCTGAAATGAAAAAACACAAGAATTAGACAACACCTAGGAAAGCTTCCAGATGTCCTACTAATACAACATTATAATACAAGAGAAATTCAACTGCCAGGCAGAACTGGTCGTGGCAGTGCAGGTAATGTCTAACTCAGGCTCATCAGTGGCTACAGCTACAAGCAGAGCTGACCCAAGGAGCGCCCACAGGGGCCACCAAAGTGTTCAGAAGCCCCTGCAGCCAGCAGGCCACACTTCAGCACAGCTGGCACAGTGCTGCAGCACCCCTGGGAGACAGCCTCCACCTCTGGGTGGTGAAGGGACACGTGGCTTGAACCATGTCTGGTGCTGTGTACGGAGAGATGACAAACACCAGTCAGGAATAAACCGGTTCATTTGGGCACAGAGCCCAGCTCATCCACAATTTTATTAGTCATGTTATTACCCTTGGTACAAGAATTCAGCTGAGGAATCATGTCTCTGAATGCACCAGAAAGTTACAGATGAAGGAAAATACTTCTAATAAGTACATGTGGAATTGGTAATTAACTTTAAAACACTTCAGTGAAAAGGAACCTGCCCAGCCAATGGCTAACTTCTGAAGATAAATGAATCACTTGCCTCTGCTTACTGCACAGCCCCAGACCTCAGCAACTGCTTTCTGGTTTGTCTTACACTGTGGACAATTTCAAGGCACTATATTTTCAATAAGTTAGTTCAGCTGCACTTTTCATAGCAGTAATTTAACCTCTGCAGCTTATCCACCTGCACAACAGTTGGATGTTTAACACTAATAATCTTGTACATCAGCACTGGTTCACTACAAAACTCACCACAAATTGAATGACCATGTATTGCATTTCCTTAAAAAAAAACCTAAACAAAAACCAACCAATAAAAAAAACCAGCAAAAACCATAAAAAACCCCAAAACAAACAAACAAACAAANAAAAAAAACACCAAAAATCATTAAAAACCCAAAAACAAGCAAAAAAGAAAACAAACCCAAAAAACCCCAACGAAATATTTGAATTTTAAATTTATGCAATTTAATTGGATATCAAAATTTAAATTGGACAACAGATTACTGGAATAGGGACTTCTCAGTTAAAAAACAAAAAAAAGAAAAAACAACCAGGGGAAAAAAACCCTGTATCTTAAGGGAATTCATTTCATTAGAAAGATAAGGCCATAAAACCACTAAACATAACTAGACTAAATTTCTGTAAAATCTAAGCCACTGAACTTTAGGGATTTATTCCTGTTCTCAGTAATATTTCCATGGTTGACTGCCTTTCTGCCCAACAAATATCTGCTTAGAAATAAATTTATCTATTGCTAACAGTAAACCAACCTTTACTCTTTTCAAAAACTAGAGTTCTACACAGTTTCAACAGTCCTGTTTCTTGCCAAAATGAACTTTGCCATTACTATTAATCTGGAAATAGCAATAATAGTGTTCAGATGAATGTTCTCATAAACCATAACGAAATAAATGACAGGCAGAATTTGAACAGAGTTCTATCATCACAAATAATCTGCTCTATCCTGAGCTTCAGGGACAGACAAACATAGACATCCATGTAGGTATGTGTACGTGTGTATACAAATAATTTTTTCCCCAAGATATTTAGTTCTAATTGCTGTAGTATTTGAACCACGTCCAGGTGTTAATGTACTTCTGTGCAAAATCTGAGATGCAGGAAACTAATGTTATCTTTTGAAGAGTCAAACCTCAACAATTTAGTTAAGACTATCCAAAATATCAGTGACAGGACCATTCTGAACTTCAGGTCACCATCTTAATCTTTATGAACAACCTTTACAGGTGTGGCTGACCTGGGACTTCTACTACTGCCCAGGACAATGACAGAACACAGCATTTATTTCAGGGAATGAAGAAGGTGGAGATTGATTCACTCATTTTGAAAGAGGGACAACAGAGAGAAGTGTCACACCAAAACAATGTCTTTTAACAGAAGGGTAAGACACACAGGCTAAATGTTTCTTTACATCATCTAATATACTGAAATACAAAACCATACACTAATAATAAAACAACAATAAAGTTGCAACAGAAATATTAAACCAGAAAGCACCAAACTGTCAGGAGCTTCAGAGCAGGAAATTCCCAACAACTTACCAGAACACATAAAGAATGGTTACATGAAAAGCCAGAGTGCCTTTTACAATGACTATGCCAGTCTACAGCCCACAGTGACTTCTGAGACCATGACACTCCACACCTGACAGATCTAAGAACAGTGTTTGCTGGCAATCTGACAAAGTCTGCTTCCAAAGTTAACATGATTTTGTCACTACAGCAATTAAAATATCGACCTAATGCTGAAACAATGACTCAACCATTTTCATCTTGCGTTAGCCTCCACAGCATTGTAGAATATTGTAACTGGGAATGGAGGCAGCTCTTAGAGCACTTCAAAAAAACTACAAAGCCCCTGCATTCTTCTACTGGTGCCACTGTGTGCCCTAAGTATCACTAGCACCTTTAACCACCTGAAATTCTATACACTGAATTACATCTTAGTATTCTTCACCATTAAAATTATTGAAGATTTGAAATGTATTCTATAACTCCTCAGTACTGCAGGATATAACTGGTTCTTTCATCTCAAAAAATGTCCCTAATTCTGGAATATTTACATGTATATGTGTGCACTGGAGTCACTGTTACTCTAAAACAATAAAGAAGCCTTATTATTTATACTTTTGTTTAAGTGAGACACTTTTCTTAAAGCCCAGTTTTGGTAAGTGTTTCTCACAGGTAGCATTCAGAGACCTATCTCCTGGAATGCTAAATAAAAGCCAAAAAAAATGCCCCTGTTTCAAAGGTTAGTAGCTAAGCAATCATATTTAATATCTATCTCTAATGTTTTTTCCAAATTATACAGAAGTACTTTTAAATAAGCACAAGTACTATCATAATAAGGATTATGCAAGAGAATAATATTAAATTTAATAATATTAAAGCAACATAAATACCATTTGATTCTTCTGAATGTGAGTTTAACACTAACCCCATGATATACCAACTACTCAACTCGGTTTCTCTTTGGGGAAATTCAGAAGTCTTCTGGTTCTCTGTCTCAATAAGTATTTTTTGATGTCAGCAATCTCACCCCATGCAGTGGCACCACCGGCTATGTAAATATGCACTGGCATAAGCAAGGGTCTTAAAATTCAGACCCACAGTTTTAGAACTCTTGTTGAACTCATCTGAAGACACACCACTAAACACTTCAAAGGATCTTGTCTGCTGGTGGTTGCTTTCACAGCAGGCAGAAATCCACGGCACCGTGTGCCAGCTCTGCCAGAGCCCAGGTTTATCCAGGGAGGCTGCTGCTCTCCGGGCTTGCAGCAGGCGCGTCCCTGGCCAGGGCATGGCATTCCTGCCGTGTCCCTCCTCTCCCACAGCACAGCCACGGGGGCCAAGTTAACATGGACTTGGACAGTATGTTACTTGTACACTACATACTTCAAAGAGTTCCACGTTGTAACAGGTTATTTAAAACCTTGGCTAAGAGATTAGCTAAACTAAGCCAGAGCAACACACATGCATGTGGCAATACAAACAGGTCCAAATGGGTCACCATGGCCGTGCTCAAAGGTGACACACACCTGCCCGTCACCTGCAGCAGCTGGAGTAACAGCGTCTCCCCCATTCCCATAGCAGTCCACCAAAATATCTGCTGCACAACTGTCTAAAGCATTATTAGCAAATTGTACACAGAGGCAAGAGAGAAAGAAAAACATCACAAGACTTGAAATTCCTTCATCATTTCATACACGGGATCTCCTTTGCACCACACCAACCACCTCTTTAGTGCTCAGCTGAAGAGCACTCCAAAGCCAGGGCAGGCAGCACTGCACCTGGGGATGCCCAAGAGACATCACTGCTTCCAAAGCAGGAAAAAACAACCTATGGGCTGCTGAAAGAGGCATCACTGACTTACAAAATAAAAAGCAATATCTAGCCCTTACCCTTCAAGTGGGTTAAGTACAAATAAAACACAGAGAAATACAGAACCTTAGATCAGAGTCTCTTCTCTGAACCCAACTTGAAGCAACAGGGTTGGACAATAACCAGTCTCCCTGAGAAGACTGGAGGTTGTGTGCCACATGCCTGCATGTAAGGTAAGGGAAACTTCCTTACAGGAAGCTCCTGTACCACTATTTGGTTTGGGGTTTTGCTCAGTTCTCTACTTTAAGAATTCAGTATTTTTATTTGTGGACTTGTTAACAAGGATCTGCATTTGATTTTACCCTTGGATGCCTGGTATTTGGAGTGATTTTAGATTGTTGCAGTGGCACAAGCACAACCTGATAAAGTTTCTGTGGGTCAAGTAAACCTTAAAGCAGGATTGTGAATCACCTCAGAGCAGCCAAGAATCTATGAACACTGCTTCACATTTTCACAGACAACCGGATAATCCTTCACCAAGTTGCAGCAGCCTTCCTGTGAGGTGGTAAGACCTCAGGCATGAGAAGTGCCCTGCAGTGACAACAATCCTGAGAAAAACTCCCTTGTAATGCTCATCCAAACTCACACCTGAATCCCTCAATTTCACTCCTCAAGCACAGTTAAAATAGAAGCCCCACACCTCGAATATCCTAAAGGACTGCATTCTAACACTGTTATGCTGTAGCACCCAAATGACAAAATATATGAGCTGCAGTTAACCAAAGGACTCATGTTTCCACTTTATTGAACAAAGCACCATATGGTAGAGGAGATTCTGATATAAAAGGACAGAAAACAATAGAAGGTAAGGAAAGAAATAAATCCCCTTCTCATCTAAGCAGAAAAAACCCCACACAATAAGGTGTGAAAGTGCTATTGCCAATAAGAGACACTGTAAAGAAACAGAATCAATGGTGAAATAAAGGTACATGTATTTAGTTGCAGCAGAAAAGCATTTCATTCCTCAAGGAGGTAAGCATTAGGCTGGACTAAGTTTGATGCTCACCTTGCCCTGGTGTTTCTGCTCTTCTTCAACAAAGGAAAATGAAGCCCAAGTGAGGCTCCCCAGAACAAGGTGCTGTTTGTTTCCACTTCAATCTCACAAAGTTCTACAATTCTTTCAAATAAGTAAATTCTAAATACCCACTCTATTTGACACATAATTTTTCAAGAGCAGAATACTTTAAACAAATAAGACACACACCAGTGATTTCCTAAACAATTATAGCTAAGTGTACAACATGGCTTTTATGAGGACACATGAACAAAAAGGTATAGTTATAAATCATATTATTATATATTTATTCATTTCTGTAGTTGTGAGCTATTACTTTGCAACAGACTGTAGATCTGATATATCCTTATGCTACATCATAAATTCCAAAAAAGACATTTTTGCAATGTTGCAACTATATTTTTATTTTGAAGAGCTTGTAAGACTTCAAAATACTTGCTAGATATTTTTAAGCCAATGCATCTTACTGCACAGGTTAAGTCTTAAAATTGGCATACAGTTTTACTGTTAAAAATCAGTTTACATAAACAGTGATAAAAGGTACCAAATTTAAATTCCTGGAAATAAACTAACTCAAACTGCCACAAACCTAGGCAATCCTGAATTTGTTTAGAGCAATCTCCCACCAGCATTCAATTACTTCAACTGCATTTTTAAACTTTGTGAGTCAATACACAGCTGCAGCTACACTGCCTTAACTGCAGTCTCTCGAGGGGAAACAGCTAAAGCTGTGCTAATCACAGTAACCAGCCCTTGCAGCACATGATTTTTTTGTTGTGTGTATGTTTCCTAAGTTGCTGGGTTAGGAGGCTTGTGCTTATCTAATCCATGGTTCCCCTCCTCGTTTCTCCTCCATTTCTAACTCATCCCTTCCCTTTCCTGTTGCGTCAGGAAGCTGCAAATACAGTGGCTTCTGCAGGGCTGTTCTAATTACCACAGCACACTGCAACTCTGAAATGTATGCAAGATAACTCATAATTACTTCAACAAGGCTCAAGAACTTTCAAATGTGCTTCTTTTGGCTTTCTAGAATAGTTCTGATCAATATTTCTTCCAAGATCAAAACATCTCCATGCACGTCTTCATTAGGGTTACAGATTTATAAGCCTTCACACTGTCCCCCAAGTAAGATGTTTTAAAACAACTGGCTGTAGAAAAGGAGAAAAACATTCATGAGAAGTTGGAAACAGATCCACGAAGGAAATCCACTAGAGTCTCCATTGACTTCTTTTGTTATACACCATTTTGTGCAACAAGCAAGGGTCAATTTCAACCACAAATTTAAAAGGGTGAAAAAAAAGCAGACCAAAACAGTTATAACATCAAATGATCATTATTTTTATTTACTTGGTTGCAGCACTGTGCGGATGTTTTAGGAGCCATCTCAAGCTCTCAGGAAAGGATTTTCCACTCCCTTCCTTCCTTCCCCTCTCCTCCCTGCCAGCAGCTACAGTTTAAAGGATCTAACTCTTCTGAAATGTGTTAACTCAAGCAATTTTTTTAACAGTTGGAAGTTTCAGGGGAAAAAAATGAACCCAAAACAAAACAGCAGATGTTCAAGACACAGACTTCTATCTTCCCTTCCATGTGAAACTAAATGGCAAAGACAAATACTTCAAACAATAACATTTCCAAAGAGAAAAAAATATATTGTTCACCCTATTAGAAATACTAAACAAAAACTTCAAATTGCCAAATACAGATAAGACAATTATATCACTTTTCATCATCTATAACATCATGCCTGAACAAGATAAGGTGTTTCTTTTTATTTCTTTCATTCACGTTTTGGTACAAGTATAGAAACCCACTGGCTGAGTAGTTTTGCTCCCTTGAGAATAAGCAGAACTTCATAAATAATCTTATAAATGCACTCAAAAAACTAAAGTAGCCAGTACTTAATGTAGGTTTTGTGAAACCCAGGTAGACCCTTTAACATTCTATACAACGTAAAGGGAAATAGAGTCAGTCACCTCAACCCAGTGATAGAAAATTACAATTCTTATAGTCCTGAGAGAAAGAAACAAAAAGAAACTAATCCCATTTCTTTCAGCAACCAAAGATATCTGCTCAATCTCAGGCACCTCAGCCTCTCCCTGCCTCAGCACCATCCATACACACAGGAGGTGTCGTGTCAAATCCCTCTGGGCAGACACTGCTCCATGGTTTGAGTTATGACCATGCCCACGTCTTGCAAGTTTAATGAGGTTCCTTCTCACACACAGACACCACACAAAGCGCCAACTGGAAATTGGAAAGCAGGATTACAGGTGTAGCTTCTTGATAGGTTAAACCTATAGATAGAGTGAAAGGCTAATCTACACTTTTAGCCTGAGATTGGCAAAAGCTTTCTCCATTTAACTGTCATTAGAAACTCACCTTAACCTTCAATTTTAGAAAACCCGACCTCATGACACTACACTTGGTATTAACAGAGCTACATGAAAAGTTTGATCAAAAGCTTTGCCTACCCCTCCAAAAACAGTCCAAACATCAAATCAGTGTTAAATTCCTCACGTGCAGCTACACCCAGTTAATCTTCTCAAAAGCAGCAAACTATGTAAATCTCCTTATGCTGGTGAGATAAACATTACACTCATCAAAATGTAACAAGAACCACTGTTACTGGGTAAAGCTGTTATAAAAGGCACAGACACTGGGCTGAGCACCCAGGACCCTGCACTCACCTCCCTCCCAGGCCTCCAGAGCTGCTTCTGGCTTCCTCTTCAAGAAACCTGAGAGCAGAGGAACCTCCCTGCACAAAGCGATTTAAAATCCCTAATCAAATAGCTGGAGTAGCTCTGTAGATTCAAGGAGCAGATGGCAGGAGAAAGCCTAATTTTCCATTTACGATAATTTTACAGAGTATAGAAATATTTACTTCAGAGGAGCGCCTCCTGATTTACATGAGAATAACAAAAGTGGGAGGAGGGACAGAGAATCATCTTGTTCTCAACAAACCAAGAGCTAAAAATGCCTGTATTAAGCAGTGTATTTTATGTCATTTTGTCTCCTTTTCATTATGGATGCACACACGTGCATTCTTTGCAATAGCTCAGGTAACCTTGATAGCAAAAAATATTAGCTTACACCTACCTTTTTCAGACAGGATGTACAGCTATGAGTGTTGGGATAGGTTATTATTGCAGATATTGTGTGGCTTTCATTCTTTAACAAGACCCACATCTGCATTTCAAATTAATTCTCAAATGAGCTGTCACTCATTTAAGCAACATCTCAATTTTAAGCCTCGTAAGAGTGTTTTTAATATGCCTGTCTGCCCATAATGCAGGAAATCCTTTGGAGCACAGACCACATTTTAGCATTCTTACAAGTGCTCTAGAAGAGGGAAGATGATCAGGCCAATCAAATCTGACCTGAAATTGAGAATGTTGACTCGCTCCTACATGCCTGAGTTGCACAGTGTAGATACAAAAGGTAACAAACATAATATTATAAGCACAGATTTATTTATAAAACAAAACATAGTTATTCAGGAAAACAAAAAGAGAGTATGGGTAAAGATCTCAACCTATTCTACCTATATGGCGTTTTTTCCATGTTTTAAATTAAGGCAGAAATCCACATTATATTACAACGCCTTAAAAATATATCAGGTTAGTGTCACCTTACTTTTTATCAGTTAATCACTCATTTTTTCAACCGAATCTGCTGCAGACTTTTAAAAATGAAACAGTATAGTACTAAACATGAAGTGTTCTTTTATTATTCTGATATGTATTAAAATAACAACAGAGACATACAAGCTGCTCAAAAGATTTTAATTTCTCTTATAAGTTACTTAAAATGGTTTCAGCTTCACATACTGCACACTGTTAGCATAGGAAATCCAGCTAGTCTTTTTAGAGACATTAGTTTACAACTTTTCCTACACTAACAGTACCTAGTGTCTCAGGCTAAAGCTCAGCTACAATGCAATTGTCTGAATATGGGTTACAGAGCATACAGAGACTTAATCCCAACTTTTCTTATATATTAAGGGTTGGAAAAATAGGCTTGCAGTGCTCTTCAGCACTGTTTGACATCAGCTCACCCCTGCAGGTGAAGTGTGAGTGCGAGGGAGATCCGAAAGCCAATCGCTAAGGGACGTTAGTCTACATGAATGAAGTTAATAGGAGTTTTCCATGGACTTAACTGGAGAAAAGCACAGACTCTGGCTCCTTGTGTAGGAAGTGTTTGAGCAGAGAATAGCTACACACTAACAAAAGAAACCTTTGGTACCCAGGGTCTTAAGCCCACATAATACCCCTGCATTCATTTCTTTCTCTGCCTATTGGGGAAAAAGGGTCTGTTTGTTTTTCTGATTCAGTCGGCCCTTTTAGCTCTTTGAATCTAAGGAGTGCACTGTGAAAAGAAGAGCATCTTATCAGCCTGCTCCAGACCAGCAGGCAAACTCACATCCGCACATAAAACACAGCCCTGCCAGCACGAGGGCTGGCCCCCCTGCCCTCGGCTCCTGCCAACACCCTGCCCCGCACCCGACACCCTGCACAGCCACACAAGGGGCCTTCCTTGATTAATGGTCCTCTCGGGGACAGCACGAAACACTATCTGATGCACTGGCTTCATTTATAAAGTATGCAGGAGCACTAGACAAGACGATCAGCATGGGCGTATCCAGGACGTTTATTAACAACAAACCAAAACCATCGCACACAATGAGCATGTTTTGTTATGTATGGACTTGAACACAAGATGCAAAGATAACTCCGTGCACTGCTGGGCAGCATCTGCAGAGTGCTGCTGAGATAACACACCAGCGAATCTTATCAAAAAGATATTTCTATAAAATAACAAGGAGGAGAAAGGAAACAGCAATTTGTACTGAAGCTTCAAGAAAACATAAGAATCTAACTTTCACTGTCATGCAGGTTAGCCACACAGATCATGTGTCATCCCAACAATGCACCAAGAGTTCAAAATTTCCAAGCCTATGTCCTCCTTATTTATACGAAACCCTTCACTGTGTGCAGCAGCAATATCTGATTTCCTATTTCTACCCTTAATGCATTCTGACCCCGAGCAAAATAGGACAAACTTCCCCAGTACTGCTGACCGAACCCGTCAAATTACTCGTTTCAGCTACTAAGTGTCGCAGACACGAAAGGATTTTTTTCTCACCTGGAAAGAAGCCTGCCATAGTATTTTTGGCATGCTTTGTCAAGCCGGTAGCTTGTCAGTGACCTCTACTCTATTTACCCTCTGGCACACACACAGAGCACGCTTTCCCCTTAACTTAAAAAGTAAGTTTTTATCGTTTATTTTTAAAAATTTAATCAAAGAGTCAGTGAAAAAAATACACAAAGCAGTAAATAATGTAAGACTAATACCAAGATTGTGTCTTGTGTGCGTAAAAAGTGCAGCCAATGACAAACGGTCCAGCAAGGTTGTAACGCAACTATTTCAAATATTTTATTTCCAGCGACTAAACAAACAAACAAAGAAATACCTCTTTCAGTACAGCTCCAAAGATGCGAGTGCTTCGAGCTTATCAGAGAGATCTCCCTGCCCATAAAATGTCACAGGGTCCCCCCCTGTGCCCCCCTCGGGGAGAGCTGGGGCGCACCCGAAAGGCGGCGGAGGTTTTCTGGAGGGTTGTTTGAAAGAAACAATGCGCCCGGATCCCCTCGCTCATTTCACGCCGAGTGGAAAACATCCAGCCCCAAGTTTCGGGGTTGCGACACCGGGTCCTTTCTAACCTGTTGCCGAGCCCGGCGGGGCCGGCCCCCGCCCCGCACCGCCCCGCAGCCCCGCGAAGGT
>VYXF01000461.1:156833-174253 GCA_013397295.1 Polioptila caerulea
CGGGCGGCCCGAGCGGGACAGCCCGCGGAGCCCCGGCGGGCACGGCCGCGCTGGGTGCACCCCCCAAGTGCGGAGCTGAGCGCTCCGAGGCGATACACACCGCGCCCTTTAACTCTCCTAAGTTTTTCTTGACTAAGGATGGGGAGGGGGGGAGCAACATCCGGTCACAGCCCTCTCCAGTGCCTCAAGGCAGCATTTGGGAAGCCAGGGGAAATTCTTAGTTTCTTCCCTAAATTTAGGCCTAGGAAACGTTACAGTTCTTAGGCTATAAGACTGGGACATACGTAGTCAAGGAGTTCCCAACCTTACTCCTGGTAGTCTCTACTGTTTACATTACTATAGTTACTTTACCCACTGATGTTGACAATCTAGTTTCTAAGAAAGTTCAGAGCTACAGTTCTGTTAAGGCACAGACTGATTCATGACACTGTAGAAGAACTTCTGTCACGGACATGCATCATCAGGCACCTTTTGGTTTCTCTTCCTCTTTCTGAGAATATGGTGGCCCTGATCCCATACACCCCAATATGACCATGGGAAACAGCTGGGAAGAAACAGAAAATTGCTAGGTAGTAATTTTCATTACTAAAAAGCCAAATAACATCTGACAATGCTAGTATTTACAAAAACATATAATCTTCAATTGCTGACTTCCCTAGAAATAATCTCTAAGTATTTTGGTATCCTAATATATTGCTACTACAGATCACAGCCCATCTGAATACAGCAAACGATAGGAAAGCACCAACACTTGGCAGAACTACATTCTGCATAACTTTCCTTTTTTTCCCCTCTTTCAAATCCTAAAATGGATCTCATTCCATTTGGCCCTGATTTGATAACCCAAGCTTAAGGTCTGCTAGTACTGGATGAAAACCACTGCAGCCACACGGTGATCACTGGCACTGGAAAATATTTGATGGAATAAGTTTGTACCGGCAGACTTTATGTCAGGTCAGGTACCGTCTGTCTGTACTACCCTAATTTCATGTTGGATCATGGAATATTTGTATTCCCACTGCTGGCATAAAGCTAGCACAGAGGCTTAATGCTAGGATAAATTCAGACTCCCTGGTCTGGTTAAGGCCTCATGCCTGCTTTACTACAACATCAGCTGGCATCAATGCTGAAAAAGCAACAGTTCAGCAACGATTCTGGGTGAAACATTTTTTTTCTTTTTTTCTCTCTGATCAGGTTAATTTTCTTCCAGATCATTTCCTTTGTTGGGTTCAGCATGTGGCTGTGCTGCTGCTTGCGCCAGTGTAATGGAGGAGGTAGCAGCGAGCAAAAATAGGCAGGGGCAAGAGGGTGGATATGAGTGCTTGTTTTGGCAGCAATATTGGATTATACTG
Source organism: Polioptila caerulea (assembly GCA_013397295.1). Lineage (NCBI taxonomy): Eukaryota > Metazoa > Chordata > Aves > Passeriformes > Certhiidae > Polioptila > Polioptila caerulea. Next base: position 158,186 of record VYXF01000461.1, read on the forward strand.
GTTTGATACGTTCATGTACCTGTGGTTTAATTTGATAGAAATGTAGCTGTGTGCTCATGCCTCCCTGAGATGTACCACACACAGCAGCCGGTCTGTGCTCCCATCTCTTATTTCAGCCCCTTGGTCACAGATGTCACAATCAGACTCAGTGCTGAAGAACTGCCTTAAAGCAGTACAAACTGGAACAGTGACAGGCTTCTCCTGTCCAGATCTCTATTCCCAGCTGAAAAACAAGAAAAATATTTTCTGGACAGTGTTGCAGTCACCCCAAAGGGGTGACAAAGCTTAACATCTGCTCCACCTAGGGCTTTGTTAGCTGGAGATGTGTATAGTGACCACACCTTCCCCTCGCAGGGAAAAGCTTTTCAAAAGCCATCAATCATCCCTTGCTTCCTTCCCTCTCCTCTTCCTGCCCCATCCCCCAGGGAAGAGGCTGGAGGGATGTAAACACTATATGCTCGATTGGGTCTCAGTCACTGTCATACCAGGGAAGGCTCTCAAGAATATTCCAAAGCAGTATCTGAAACGCTGCCTTCTTGCCCTCTCTGCTGTCACACGTCCCAAGGCTTCCTGTGATTTAGACACAATTTCCCTCTCTTAGATTCAGTGTATGGCACATTTCTCTCAGTTACCAGTAGTCTCTTTCCTAACATATTAGGAAAACACATAAAAACAAATATAATCCTGTAAACATCTACTAGATCACAATCTAATGATATCTGATTATTTATTTTTGTTAAGGAAAAACTCACTACAGAATTTTCTGGGAATAAAACTTGATGTAATTTCCTAAGTGCTAATGTGCCTATCAACATTATCTGCTCTTTTTAAAAAGCTTGAGTAATCTGTTTCCATTTTTGTCTCAAACAGGGAAATAGCTGCCATCCAATAGATGTAACAACGTTATCAAGAATACAGAGCCAGACTCCTTACAGCAGTGTGTCTGGAGAGAAAGGGACAGCAGAGCTAAATTGAAACAAGAGAGTTTCTGACTGGACATCAGGACAGCCAGACATTGCTCTGAGAGGCTGTGCACTCCCCATTCTTGAGCATTTTCAAGACCAGAATGCATACAGCTGATCTTTTTATTGATGCTGCTTTGGGCTGGAGGTTCGACTAGAGATCCCCTGAGGTTCCTTCCAATCTGGAGCTATGCTCATATGAAAAAGCTGCTTTGTTCTTACTCCAGAACATAGGCAAAATTATTTCTTTGTAAAACTCTGTACCTGAGATTATGTTGATAAAGCTCAAGGTTAAGTGCCTGGACTTTTCAGTACTTGTGCAGTGATATTTCAGTTCAAGTACTGACAACAGTTTTCCTACATATTTTCTGAGATGCAAGAAGCATGCCTTGTTTGCAAAGAACAGTTTCAGTCTTACTGACTTAGAAATGCCAAAACAGTGATACCTAATCTATAAAATGTATGCAAATATGCTCATAAAAATCATATTTTCAAGGACTTTGTTATTAACTGCATACAACAGGTGTGAACAGACTTACAGGTAGACAGGCATATTGCTGCTTGCAGTTATAAATGAGCAATTCCTTTTGATCCTGAGGGAAAAAGGTGACCACAGGGTCTAAGAGTGCCTCTATAAATCATTCAGAGCTTCTTTAAATTACCCACAGTTGTTTATTCAGGAAAAAAAGAAAAACTTATGAGCAGCTCTGGTGCAGTTTGGAAATACAGTGTAGCAATTTGCATGTTTTGTTTTGTTTTGTTTGTTTGCTTGTAGGTTTGCAGAGAGATGGTGTAAATACAGAAAGAAAGACTTGTCTGGGAACCTGGACACAACTGAAAGTACTCAAGAACCTTTCCGGCAATGTTTATCAATCTTAACAAATAGACTGGCAAAACTAAGCCATTATTTTAAAAACAGTTCTATGCATTTAAGCTGCTACTTTACCATTTCTGTTCTAAATCAAATTCATGGCTTCCCTTACTTATCTCAAAATTCAACCAAAGTAGCTCTTGCCCCTCAGGGCATTCAGTGCCTCTGTAGGACAGATGGTCTCTCAGCCCTGGATCTGCTTTAAATGGCAAACTTACAGACTATTGCAAACCCCTGTGAGTCCAGACTGGCTCTCCTGAATTTCCTTACAACTCTGCTCTCCTGAGTTCTTCAGGGCCTTCTGAAGACCTATTAGTGGAAAAGTGACTGTGGGCCCCTCATTCCCCACCTTGAGGGTATTGAGAAAATTGTCACCACAATGCTCAGCTCCCTGAGCATCCATCCTCTCATCACACCCAATCATACAGAGAAAGATTAAAACTAAGCTGAGCCACAACAATGCAAAAATACTTTAAAATACCCTATGCAGGCCAAGGAAACAGAATGTGGGGCTGAACTTTGAGAGGAATTAAGCATTTCCTGTGTTAATAAAGCGTTAATAAAGGGATACATGAAGTTGAGTATCATACAAAAGCAGATTTTTAATTTTTGGCTTAAATTCATCTATTAGAACTGAAAGCATGAAAAGAATTTCTTAACAGCCAAAGGAACAGAGTAAACTTTATTACATGGGAAGCTCCTTCAGAGATAAGTTGTCTCATAATTAATTGTTTTTATTTAAGTATTCCCAGTATGCAGGTGATGAAAGAAATCTGTATCAAGCTAAGGGAGGTTGAGGAGAGGTCAGTAGAAATGGGACACAGTAATGTTGTGAACATGCCAAACACTTTATATATAAAATCTTCTGTAAATTTTATTTTTTATTAGAAAAAGAAAACTATTATGAAAAAATGACTTCTGCAGAAGTATATGACCTGCTAAGAGTGAGGTATTGCACACACAATGAGAAGCTGTTGTTTAAGAATGCAGTCTTCAAAATAATCACATGAATATATTCAACAATAGGAAAAAAATCTCCATGATGATCTGAAAAGGGAAAACAAACAATCTTTTCCAGCTGTACCATTTTAAATACCAAATTACTTATACTCCATGCTAGAATACGTAAAAAAAGCCATATTAGCACTCATTACAAAATGCGTGTGCACAATCACTGTAATAGCTTTTTTTTATCCAAACGCATCATCTCGTTCTCTCTGGGAGTCCTCCAACCTGTCTCTGATTTCCCACCACCGATACTGCAGAGGTTTTTCCCTTAAATCCAACAGCTCACTGTGAAAAAAGAGCAGTCCTCTGCTCCCTGCAGTGCTCACAGGATGCGTCTGCTGTGGCCACTGGGGTTGCACCTCCAGTGACATGCTCTGACTCCTATTCATTTTGGCTTGCTGTTTTTCCTTCCATGCTCCCTTAAATGTTCTTGGAAAGACACTTAATATAAATTGCACAATTATACATAATTGTTGCCATTCCTTCACTGATGACTGGTATTAAGAATATGAACGTAGTGAGCAACACAATCTCCTGTTAATGCCATGCCAGCATTTTATATTATGGAAAGCACTATTTATTATTCGAAAGACACGACAAGATACTTCTTTAGAGAAGCATTTCCACTGTCAAAACAAATCTCCTTCCTAAATATACCCTGTATATTCTGGGAAACGCAAGTATGAAACATAATTACTGTAAAGGATTACTATGTAAGAGAAATTTAAGGAGGCTGCTCATAATCAGTAATTAAAACACAAGACAAAATCCAATCTTCATTTGTGGAATGAACTAAAATTACTCTTAAAGATCTCATTTCTGCCATTAGCCTGATAATGTTGCCAGACACTTGTTTGAGACTATAAAGCAGTCAAAGTGTGTAAACAGTTGCTGAATATATTGTAGAATAAAATAATAGTCTGTCCAAAATGACAAAGCATATTGCTTTTTCTGCTTTGTTATTAACTATGTAGAAAGTTCATCAACATTATATTGAATAATATTTATTTTTAACAGAGACTACTAAGAATAGCTTACTCTTTTGACATGCTTTTTTGACTTTATTTTTACATTCTGTGCAGAATAAATTTATGGAACAATAGAAGAAGAAAGCAAAAATATTTGCTAAGCATTTTCTAGGAAACAATTATTTCATCCAGCTATTTGATTTTTTTATGCTTACATATTTACATTTTAATAGAGATATTCATAAAAGATGAAGCAAAATCTGGAAATACATAAAAACTTTTTCTAAAACTTCACTTTGTGGGGTTCTAAAGCAGGATCATATATTCCATTTTTAACCAGAGAAAAGGCTCTTTCTAGCCACAATATGTTCAGTTTTGGTGTGCTGGGCTTTCTTGGATGACATTATTAACCATATTGACCAGGCTTGAATGGTTAGTATTTCATGAGAATTTTAGAAATAAGAAAGAAAAGAAATTAAAAGACTCCTACAATTAAAATATGTTTAAGGATTGAGAACAGTTAATGACAATGAAAAGATAAATCACTGCACAATGGTTAGAGTGGAAGGTGTGACCATGAATCGGCCAGACATAAATTTTATTCCTTTGTGTGTTGTTTTTTGAGTATTTAAGGCCAAGAAATAGCTTCAGATTTGTCAGCGCACTGCTGCTATAGAAAAAAAAAATCAGCCTCTTGCCTGGTCTTTACGCATCTATAATTAGGGACATACATTGTGAAGCCTTGAATGAAACAGGCACTATTTGCACTGTAAGCAGATTTGGTACTAATGCAACAAGGAGCAGGCAGGAGTCACAACACACGTGGAAAAAAAGGAAGAAGACAGAGAAAGTCATTTATGATATGATACATCAAAAAGATGGAGTCGTCATCACTAGTGCAAAATCAGGCTTGTACACTCAAGCATGGGCTTGAAGAATACCTGAGGAAAATCCAGAGCAGGTCCTGTTCTGCAAAGCCCTGCTGCAGACAGCAGGCTCACCGGCAGCAGCGACGAGCCCCACTGGGGACTGTGGACAGGGGGTGCAAACACGTGGGTACCTTGGAACACAACCACAAAACACTGCTCTTTCCAAAGTTGTTGTCCTAACACAACTCTTCTTGGGTTTTTTTTGGTTTTTTTTTTTGCTTTCCCTGAAACGAAGTCCTGTCGTGTTTGTTCGACAAATACTAGTAGTCAAGTGAAGAACTGACAGCTCTACCCACTGACAAGCACTGTGCAAATTTTTTCTGTCCTCACACACTTCCCTGTCAATTAACCTCATTTCTGACCTGCAAATGTCTTTACAGTGCTCCAACTCCCCTGAGTACACCATCAACACTGTACCAGCTCTCTGGGGTCCATTTACATCATCTTGGCTGGAGTGTGAGAAACTAATTTACATAGAGATTTCAAAGGCACATATATATTTTATCTGTTTCAAAATTACAGCTTTTAACCTCCGTGTTTGTTTTATAATCACCTATAAACAGGAAGATGTTTGTTTATAATGCACAATCTGATTTTAATGACCTAATTTAGAGTACAAACTGAAGAAACAAAGTCATGTGTCAGAAGTTAAGCAAATGTTCAATAATGAGCCTTAATCTCATCTCATTTTCAATAGCTTTAAAATAAAAATATACACGTAAACCTTGATAGAATAGTTCCTGAAGTACCTGGAATATCTTCCATTTCTGAAAGACATTCAGTCTGCCAAAAAAGCTGTAGATTGTATTTTTCCTTTAAAAGTACAAGCTCTACCACTCTGAGTTTTGAAATCATGTACTTGCTACATCTGTAGCACCTCCACAACATCAATATAGCACAGAACAAAATGATCAACAGATGCATCTTCAGAACAAGAAAATTCTTTCTCCCATGGAAATTCAGTGCTCATAAAGGTCATCTGGCTCATGGTCCTGATAGTGAAAGACCTCCACCACCGAGGCACTCAGCATTGGCATTGGAACGTTCCCCATGCCCCAGTAACCTGCAGAGCCCACCCTCAGAGGTGAAAGAAGGGAGCAGCTCCTGCTGATGCAGCCCTTCCCCCAAGGGCTATAGGATCCTGAATGTGTAGGGTGTGGCTGATGCACCACAGACAGGTGGAAAGCAGGAGCTGAACACCAAAGCCACCTTCTGACACACAGTCTATCCACCAGCTGCAAACAGGAGGTTTCTGACACTTCTACTCTGAGCTAAACTAGCAACCAACTGCATTGCTACCCCAAGTCTGTGTCTTCACCATCAGCATTAGAGTTTCTGTAATTTAAATTCAGATATGATCTGAATATTTATGTTCGGCAATCAGTAAATTAATCAAGATAGCTAGGACAATTTATTTCAGGGAGTAACTCATAGACTTATTTACTAATGTTCCATACTAAGTGTCATGGGCTGGCAGCAGCACAAATCATGGTGGGAAAATATTTTATTGCATCATAATTAAGTTTTACATTTATTTAGGTAAATAGATTTCTTAAAGTTGTTTTCAACACATTCTCTTGAGTTGGATTCAAAGTATTTATCAGGTACTGCACAACCATATTTCAAAGGTCTGCTCACGAATATCAATGGACATAAATCAAAGATAAAACCTGAAATGAAATCCTGGTGTGATCAATAGATTTACCAATAAGTCCCAGATTTCACCCAGAATGAAAGTGCTTACACTGTGCTTTTGTGATTTACTGAGTTTGTTCCTTGATATATTTAATGCTCAGAGATGCTGAAAAGCAAGAAAGCTTCTACTCCTTTCCCCGCCTCCTGCTCTGAGCTTCATGGTTATAAGCCCTTTGTTTAATCCACTGTTCCTTTTGCTTGCTGATTCAAGTCACTAACCCAGCAGCTTTTCTTTCTGCTGTGGCAGGGAGTTGACTTGGGTCACTGAGGTGTCTAACAAGACCATCACAAGTCAAGTGGCCGGAGCACAGAGCTGGGGAAGGCAAGGTGGGAAGGTGTGTGTCCCTCCTGGGAGGAGGCTGGGTGGCTTTGCTTAGTCTAGGCCTTCTCATGGAATTTTATTCGAAACATTTTCACTGACGACCATTTTTCAACAATACATTTCCAGTCATATTCCAGAAAAGTGAATTGTTGCAAAAACCAGACCCCAGACGTGTTATGCAGATGCACCGCAAGAGAGGTGCGTGAGTTCAGATAACACAAGAATTAGGCTGAACTTTCGCCCCTAGTTCCAGTGTTCTTTGAAGTTCTTCACTGCCTTGGCAACTCCTCCCCCTATCTTCCACTACTGCAGCTTCTGTCAGAGGTTCTGCATAGTCAGGATTTTCTCCATTCTGGGATGTTCAAAAAGAATTTTGCACTAAGCTCCCCAGAGGCCACATCTTCACAATGTTTCCGTGCTTGCAAGTACAGCTTGCTGCACTCATTTCTCAGAAGAGCAAAACTCCCAGCTGTGTTTGCTGAATGGGGCTCTAAGACAAAAATTATTTCAGCAAATGGCTACGGGAACTTTCTATGAGTACTTACTAGGAGGAAATAGTTTATATTCTTCTAGCAGGATTTAAATTAGGATAATTTTCTCAATAGTATTTTAACATGAATCTGTGAATATATGCCCATGCATACACATCAGCCTTTTGCTACTTATCCATGAAAGCCACAAGTAAACAACTGCCCACTTCAGGACCTGGTCCACTTGTCCCCTAATGTAATCCATAAGTACATAAAAAAGACAGCCAGGCACTATCATAATAATTGCTTTTGACCCTAAGACACAATTTACCATTCACTATTCTAAAGATCATTGAAAAGTTCTCATGTCAATATTTGTTTACATAATCTCTTTACAGATGGAGCTTTGTTGTATTTTTCAAATTTATCTGTCAGATACAGTATTCAGCCCAATTAGCTGAACTCCAGTCTAAAATACCATCTGACTATATTTGGTGAAGTACACAAAAATGTGTTTGGACAAACAGAATGCTTTTGGAGACCCACAGATGCTCCAGAACACGGGCTTAGGTACTTGAGAAACAAGGAAAGGGTAATGAGTTGGAAATGCAAACATGCCTGCTTCTTATACCTTCATTGTAATCAGTTACTCTACAGCAGACAGTCTCATTACTATAAATTGCAACTAGAGGCACTTTTGCCTTGCAAAGGAATTCATAAAAACATGTCAGATCATGTCAGCTGAGATGTTATATAAATCACATTCTGCACTAAGTGAAAAAATACATTTTGCATCCAAGGAATTTTAGATTGTTTTCTGAGTAGAGCCCACTGTTTCACAATTCAAGAAGAATTTTCATCAGAATTACAGACATCACTTAAAAGAAATGAACGTTGAATATTTGCTTCCTTTTTAATCTAAATGCTTCCTTTTTAATCCCCTTGTTCATTATATTTCCACTAAAGTTGCTACTTCATTCCACAGAAGGATTGTTCCCAACAGTGCCTCAGACTGTGTGAGCACACCATTAACTCCTGTGCTTGCATGTATGGAAGTGACATTACCCAGAGAGAAAGAGCGTTCTGAAATCAACTACAAACATAAAGACAGGAGGTATGAGTAAAGAAAAATCCTGATGTTGTAATACCAACTTCAGCTGCTCCTACCACCAGTAACTAACCCCTAACTTTCTCTGACACTATGAGGTCTTAAATCTGATTCAGTATTGGGTAACTTGAGATAGAATAAACCCTTTTTTCCTAGCGATGACGTACAATACGACAGTTTATGGGTGTAAATCATGTAGGCACATGATTTTGCAGGAACTAAGTCACAGTGAAAAAAAGACAAGAGAGCTGCATTAATCCCTTGGTGACTATATTCAGAGGGCTATGCATTAGTTTCCCCAGCAGATTTGACCAAATTTTTTCTTCTTCATTCTCAGAATGGAAAAGAAAAATAGGAGAAACTGAGTCCTTGAGATAAAAATTACTTATACTGCAAAATAAATCCTAGTTTGCAACTTTGTTAAAAAAAAAAAGAAACAATAATATTACATATTTTGTATCAAAATGTGTACTCTCTGGCCACAAATCAACCTAAGCAGCATTACAAATAACAACTCATATTTGGCTTCCTTGCTGTAGTTTTTACTAATGTCATCATATCATACAGAAAAAAATCTGTTTATTTCCACTAAAGAAATCAGGTTAAGTCTTTGAAATGTCACCACTGTAGACGACCTTTAATTTTTTAACAAAACAAAAGGCTGTCTTAAATTAACTAAAAGGTTAATTCCAGAATGCATTACCATAACATTTCCATTTAAAATAGTACATCCTCTTATAATCAGATTTCAGATTTCCCAACTACTGTTGGTTTAAATACTTAAAATTGTCTAATTACTGATTTCCTATTATGTTCGACTGATAAAATTTGAGTTCAATCAAAACTGTGCTGGAACTCCTTTGTTAAAATGCTAAACCAGGCATCGTGCCTCTCATTAACCACCAGCGACTTCTTGACTGACAGTCAATTGCCTGCTAGGCAGCTCACCCTACATTAGAAATTAGTTTATGGCATCTACCTACAGATCTCAGTTCGTGCTGGAGTACTCCTCTTTCTTGCTTCTTTCATGAACTGTAAACTATAAAGTAAACATATGGGGGAGGGGGAGGGAAACCCTGCCTCTCCAAGCTGAGAAACTCCAGGCTTCAGAAGACAGATAGTGCTTAATATTATTTACTGTCCCACTGCAATTATTTGGTATCTGATCAAACCAATAAACACACCGTTTGGCAGGATGGGGACTTGGGACTGCATGAATAGATGTGACCTCCTTTTCTTCACTGAGACTTCATTTGTGGCAGACCTGATTTAAGAGATGTCTTTCCCTGCCATAGCATTCCCTCTCCACATCCATGTCAGCCACTTATTCCACCCTTCAAAGCAGACATTGCCACACCCCTTAGCGGGACTGAATCAACTGCTTTATGTGGGTGTGCTATGAAGTGGAAAAGAAAACTGATAAAGGTTATATCTGTAGATATTCATTTATGTGTTTTCCTAATGTTCTGATGTAGAGAGCAGCTGTAACACATAACAGGATTGGCTAGACCTGGGAAGAGAGTCAGAACTTCTAAATCCTGCCCAACTGCCAAGGGAACAGCAACATCAAGATGCCGTCTGACTGCACAGCCCTGACCAGCCTCAAAACTGAAAGCAAGCAGTTACTCGGGGGGTTACGTAGCTGCACGTAAAATGTTCTCATTTTGAGAGACACTTGCAAACACAGAATGCCCTAAGTTTTGTCTTCAACTTGCAAAGGAAATAATCTCTGTTTAAAACCATGCTCCAGTGAAAGACACTGTGGTATACTATATGCTTGTAAACAAACTAATAAACCTCCACAAAGAGAAGGAAAATGGTGTGATTTATTAATCTGAATATCAGTGGTTTAAAAAACAACGTGGAGATGTTGCCCATTTAACAAAAAGCTTAGGTTCACAAATTTCCTCACATGCAGGGCAAATCTTTCTTCAACAGCTGAAATCATGGTTACAGTAACTTCCTATTCAGTCATTTCCTTAATTAAACCATTGAACTTTAATGTGAAATGCAGCCATTACAAAACCAGAAAGGAATCTGAACAATAACAATCCAGTCAAATGGGCAGTGCAATAAGCAATAGCAATGTCAAGAACACTGGCTGGCACGTTTTGGTTGGAATCAATGATGCTGTGATTCCCTGAGATATTATTAAATTAAGTCCAAGTAAACTCTGTGCAGGATCAAAGCTGCACAAGCTGCATTATATGATGCATTGAAAACTTGTCACAAATGGGCTCTTCTTCATAAAGGTTACTTAAAAAACAAACTGTATGTCACATTTTTCCCAAGATTTTGAAAGGTGACAACTTTAGTCCAGCAATAGCTGTGTTTCATCATCATCTCTAACATCTGTCCTGCTCTGAAACTCAAGATTAACCAAACAGACAATTTTTTAGTCACTTTTTGCCTCCCTTCTACTTCAACCTCACAGTCCCCAGTGGTGCCCAAAAGGCCAATGCTCTCATTTTATGCAGGCTCTTTCCTGTGGACAGTCACTACACGCACGCCTGTCTTTGCCTCCTGCAAATGGTCCAAATGCTCAGACAGCCAAAAGCCAGCACCTGGGAGGATGCTGGTCACCACTGCTCTCCCCAGGGCAGTGCCATTCACAACATGAGCAGTGCCAGAAACCCTGCCTGGCCGCGGTGCTGTGGCACTGCCGGCACTCAGCGAACGGGGCACGGCTGCAGGAGGCTGCCAGGAGCTCCAGGCAGGCTCCAGGTACCACTGTGCCTGCACAGCTGTAAGCCCTGCACCGTGCACTCTGCCTCAGCAGCAGCAATGCAGCTCATGTGTGCTCCGACCTGACCTGGGCCACATCTGCATAGCCAAACAGTCCCACCAGGCCCAGATCTGGTCACAGTGTTAGGTTTTGATAGTATTCGATACTCTTAGCTCCTTCCTGCTGCCCAGACAGTAATAACTTTGTGGGTCTCTAGTTACACAGCCAGCTCACACTCTGGGTAGGTGTGAAGGGTCACGGAGTCACTGCAGGGAGGGGGATAATCTGTTTTCCAGGATGGTTTAGGTGGTGGGGCATAGTGCCTTCCTGAAGACACAAGGCCATGAGCCAGTCTAAACAGACAGTACCTTAGTTTTTGAGGCATCAATAGGTCATGAAAAAGTAAGAATGAAAAAAGAATTTACAGAACAAATGCTATCAAAATTCTGGTGCCTACTATCTAGAATATAGATACTCTTAGAGAAAACTTTACATTTGATAAGAATATTTTTGACTAGTATAATCAAAGATTTTGCAAAATAATTGTAAATATGTATACACTGCCTTTTTTTTTCCTTACATGTTTTATACCCCTTAATTTGAAAGTGAAAGGCATTTTAGATATGTGGAACTGACTGACCCAGTGAATCCACGTCTACCAAACCTGGGTTACCTTTAAACTTTAAATTGGGCTAAAGAGACAATGTTTAATTGTTTAGTGTACACCTTGTTGCAGAGATTGATGCTCATTGAAACAGGCACACTAAAACTTGTAATTATTCCAGGCATCACCGTACCTCCAAGAATACTTAGTGAAAAAAAAACAAATAGACAAAACCTTAGTTAAGAGATGACTTTTAAGACACTGATCTGTTCAGGTTATGGAATAAGACACAATTATGTTCTCTGCCTCATACAGGACTCTTCTAAATGTTTCTCCTAGCTAATTTTGTTCTTAATTGGGGAAAAAAAAAATCCACAAAGATAAAAATCAAAAAATCCCTTAATTATGCATTTTAAAGTGCATGTTGTCTGCAGTCTGATCCAGCTCGCAGACAGTGGGATTTTTTTTCCATGTAATGGAATGATGGGTATCATGTTGCTAACTCCAATGCTGCAATCTGATTTGCGCAGGCCAGCCCAAGTGGAGAGCTACTGAGATCAGCTGGATTCCTTCGAGGCACAAGATAAGAGCGTACAGATAACGCTGAAGACTGAGGGCTAGCCTAGAGCCTGCTGATTTCTCTAACTGGCCGCACTAAAATTCCAACAGAGCCTCCGTGGCTCTGCAGCACAGCTCTGCACGGAGCAGGCAGTGCCCCAGCACACTGCAGGGCCCAGCCTTCACCTTACACTGGAAATGCCCTGTGGCAGAGTGCTCTGGATAAACAGAGATCTTGTTTTCACAGGTGTCAAGCCAAAGTGACTTTTTGGTCCAGTTTACAAAACCCACTGGGGAATTAATCCTGGATTTCTCTGTTGCTAGGTGCTCGTAAAACACCCCAAGTCTCGATGAGCTAGTAATTAAGTAATAATAGCCATCATAAAATTGCAAAATTCCTATACACTAGATAAGACCATAATCCTGCTGGGTGATACAAAGATAGCCAACTATTTTTTCCTTGAAATTAAACATAAATGGGATGATGTTTTCTAGCATGCTTTTACTTTACAAACTCTGTTAAGAGAAATATTTTTCAGTAATTATTTAAGAAAAATGGTACCTGTTAAGCAGACTGATGCACAGAGATATGGAGACTTTGTTTGTAATGAAGATATTTTATAAAAGGAAAATAAATCTGCTTTCTGGGATGGATCTCTAAATTGAAAGGGTTTTTCAGGTGATGGAAGTGAGTATTGTGCTGGGTCTCCAGCCTGATTACTTCCTGCAGGGATGGTTTTGTCATTGTGCCACCACCACTCCCCTGTGACTTCTAAACAACCCAGGGTCACTGTGTCCTCTCTTTAATTAGTATCTCACTGCTGGAGGGAGGGGAGAATGTCAAAGAAAAAAAAGAATGAGAAGACACTGTAAACAAAGGTCCTCAGGGGCATCTTAACAATTTGGACAAGGAATGAAAAAAATGCTCTTTTGTTGGTGGCAAGACAAAAAGGAATGGTTGGGGTGGTCCAAATTTTAATTTCAGTTACATGAATTTGGATAAAGAGCAATCATGTTAAGAAAAAAAAAAAAAAATTCTGTTCCCAAGAGGGCTTTTTCACCCAGCAGATGAGGATGCATTCTACATTTTACAATAAATCCAACTCAAATATGGTGTTCCAACCATAAGGCAACCAAAGCCATAAGGAATAGCCTCTTCTTCCTTAAGCACTCCAACCAAGCTCAGTTGGGGTGATAGCAATTATTTTTATTTGCGTTAAAATAAAACTTCCAATGGGCATTTTTTGTACAAATATTTGGACTGCAATTTATGCCTGTATTTTTCACAGAATAATTCAGAAAATCCATCAATAAAGTAAAATAGCATATAAAGCAATAACAGAATCCCACCACCTTCCCACTAGATAAGATTTAAAATCTACTCTTCTTCCTGTTGTCTCCTGGTAAATCAGGAAGTGAAATTTGATTTTAAAGCAAAACTCTGCTGACAGGAGGGCTTCTCTCTAAAGCTGACAGCATGAGAAGTTAAATGGCAGTTTGTCAGTGACTTGGCTATTGTAACACATAGGAGGAGGCCTTCCCCCTCCTGGAATTTCCTGCTCCAAGGTAGGCCCTCAGGTTACTCATGCCATGGGGAAAGGGAAAGGGAAGAGAAACCACACAAGATTCTGAAGAAAACCATTCATGTGAGGAGCTGCAGAAGAAACAGACATTTGGAATATCCCATGGAAATAGGAGCCCCAAATTCAACCCGGAGGCAGCACTCACACCTCATTCTAGTGCCTGCTGCCTTGAGCACTCAGGCATGGATGTCTCTCAATTTCTGCTATCAATATGGCCAAAGATTTATATAAAATAATGCAATAATGCTAGTAAGGAAGAAGAGGAATGGACTGTATAGCCTGTGGCTATGGCACTCATCCCAAATATAAGAAAACCACATTCAGACCTTTTCTCTTTTATTCTGTTTCCAAACTGCTAATGCAGAAACACACACAGAGTATATTTTGGTCCTTAGGTACCCACAGAATTAGGTACCAGTTAAGGCAGGGCTTTACTGGAGTGCCCAGTGACAGAGCCAGATGCTCAGCCCCTATAAGGATTCAAACATTCCATTCCTCTAATTAAAAACAATTGAGCAATTTGGATTTGGTGACTTGTCTTTTTGGTCCTGTTTTAAGGCCCTGGATCATGAAGCCACATGAACGACAGACTTTTGTCAACAACTCTAACACGTTGCTTCAGTTCATGGATGCTTTTGGTTCTTTTGCCTCTTGAAGCTCCTGTGCCCTGAGCCAAAAGGCGGGGTTCAGTCTCAATGGCCTAAGTCTGGCTGTGAGCTGAGCATTATTCCATGGTTTCAGTCTATACCACAAGAATGATGCTCACCAGTACGCAGGTGAGCTCAGATTCTACCTGGGATCACAGCATAAATACATAAAGAATCTCATATTTCATCTTAAATACATTTTAAAATACTAAACATCTCCCACCTCTTCTGCGTAACACTGCAGTAATAAACAGAAGAACAGTCTGATTTTGCTTGCTGGTTTTTTTTTTAACAGAATCAGATGTAGCTTTTAAATATTTATCTTTTTAAATCAGTCTTATGATTTTCATGACCTGACTTATGGTACCAAACCCTTAGGGCAGGTAAGAGTACCATTCTGTGTGCCCAAACTCTTCTCCCATCTCACACAACCACAGCAGAAAATTCTCTTTAAAATATAAAACCAAGCAAACCCACCAAACTCTCTGTGTGAGGGGAAATAAAAAGCACATTTGAATCGTATGAATTTTAGCTTTAAAAACATTGACATTGATTAAAGATTTCCATAGTGTACAATTTACAAGAAATTACCTCGGCAGGGTGAATGGATTCGGTTTCATAATCACAAAGTTCCCTAACTCCATGGTATTATATTCCAAGCAAGTTTGTATAGTAAGTTTAATTTCACTTTTTTCAGGAAGTGATTTTACTTGAGATTGAATACAGCTGTTAGCAGAGCTCACTGTTCCAAAAACGCTTCAATGCAAACTGAAAAAAAGAGATGTTTCTGTAGGTGAGGACATGCAGCCAAGCTCCATTTTCAGAAAACACTACTGAAAAAATACAGTCTTCACATATTTAAATACTAAAGAATGGGAGAGAACTGTGGAACACATTTGATGACTTAAATGAATTTCTCCATCTTCTTTGACAACACAAAGCTAGCAGACTCCCTGCTTTTACAAAAAGAAACATGACGGTAGATATACCCCTTTTTATTTTGTGCCAAGCATTAGTATCAAACTCTCAGTTTTTGGGGGGTGTGTGGGGGGGGGTAGTTTCATTTACTATTTCATCTTGATTCTGTTCTTTTAATATACACAGAAATGTATGCTGGCATACAGAACAGGGCCTCTGCAGAGGAAACGCTGCCAGCTAAAAACACAGGATGTAATCGAGACCACAAGAGACACATACTCAGTTATAAATGTAACTATGCTGGAGGTATGGGAAGGGGAAAAAAACCCTCTTATTTTTCACTGCCAGTTTTAATTGTTTCAGTGATATTTTCCCACTCTCATTTTGTGCCAGTATAATGAGAAGAAAAATAATCAAATTTAATTACTTTTGCAGCTAAGATAACTGCTGGATTCAGTATTCAGCAGCCCAGACGTCCATTTCTCCTTGCAGGAACGCCCCGGGTGTTTTACACACATCTCGGATGACAAGCACACACTCTGTGCAATGCGAGCCTAAGCAGGGCACTGTCTGGTCAAATAAGCACCAAAGGCATAATTAAAAACAATATTAATATAGTCTCAAAAAGAACCCCAGAAACAAATAAACAAAAAAAACCCCAAACAACTCCCCCCACCAAAAAAAAAAAAATTTAAAAAAA
>VYXF01000461.1:174388-207746 GCA_013397295.1 Polioptila caerulea
GCCGCGCCGCCCCCTTATCGTCCGTGCCCGGCGCTTCCGAGCGCGGCGGGGAAACTCCCCCGGGCTCCCCAGGGCTCGGGACGGCCGCTCCGCCCGCGGGACCCGCGCGAAACTCGCCCGGCTCGGACACGGCCCGGCAGCGCCCTGAGAAGCGCTGGGTGGAGCAAAGGCAGCGGTCGCTCGCAAGGAGCGAGCCCTGCCAAAGCCTTGGCGGCCGGGCACAGCGGGTGTTAACTTTTCTCTGAACTTCGCGGCAACAGCCCGGCCCGCAGCGCGGGAGGAGCTCCGGCCCTGGACGCTCTCGCAGCCATCTTGTCTCAGCTCGGGAGCTCGCCGAGCAGAACGGGCCCCTGAGAAAAGCTCCTGACGCTAAAATTTCCCGCTAGAGGGAGCCCCCAAACCCCGCGGCAGGAGGAATAAAACTATTCCATTAGGGAAATCGCATTTGGACTTTTTCGGAAAGTTCGTATGTGATGTATTTAGAACAGTCCACCGCCCGCCCCCAGCGCTGCAGAGCTGCCGCTCCGCTGCCGACAGCCTCCCTGAGTCACCGCAATATATAAAGCAACCTTGAAGTTTGGAGGCTATCACTGTTACGCAGTATTTATATAAACTCACCGGTTCATAACGCGCTTCAGAAATAGCATGGAAGTCAAAACTCCCCCTAAAATATTTTCTATATGAGTGTGCTCAGTCTGAAAGGCAGCGACACGTCCACACGCACAAGTGGAGTGTGGATCACAAAACCCCTTTTTTTCCCAACCCTAACGAGGCTTCCGCAGCTGATGTGCAGGAATAGGGAATAAATTCTGGATTCGCTTAAACCATCAGAGGTTTTACCTCTGAATCCAGTGGGGCAGTTAGCTCTAGAGGAACCTAACGGGAGGGGTCCCCATGCTTCTCTGGACTATGGCTCTAGGGTTCCACACAATGTGCAGGAATGAAGCAGCTCTTGGGCATCAGCTAAAAAAGCTCTAGAGATGGGTACAATCCGGAGATGTATTTGCCAGTTAACTTCCATCCGTCCAAAATGCTCTACAGCCCCTTCACAAAGTGTGGTTTGCGCAGAAGAGATGTGTTTTGCCTTGAACTAAGAACATCACTCGAAGTTTCTTTTTGCCTATTCAACGTTTTTCCTTAGGAAATACAGTTCCTACAAGAAAGGAAAGGAAGAGAAAACCACTTTGCACAAAAGCTTGAGATCTACATTTGATCAGTAAAAAGGCCCTATTTGTGATAATAGACAGGAGTCTATTCATATGAAATTTGACAATATATACTTTTATTTCTGCATTTGCTGAAATTCATATTATTACTCATTTACTTAAAGTAACAGATTGCTAAAGTGTTTGGAATATCCTTAATAATTTTAACCATTACAGCTTACTACTGCTTAGATTCTAAACTGTACACTAATTTTGAACTTACTTTCTTTCAATAAAAGAATTACAGTACAAATATCTAAGTTTCCAAAGCCAATGCAAAACTTACATAGTTTTAAGTTTGTCCTCTCGAACACCCTATCAAAAAAGGGTACTCGTGGTAATGGGGTCTAGCGGTTAACACACCACAATAGGATGCAATAGGTTCTATTCTGCTTCTGCCACTTTATAATTCCTCCACTGTGAATTCATTCCTCTCTCAGTGGAATACAGACTGATAATCCTGGGATCATACTTTAAAGCTATTTTGAACCTACCAATGAAAAAGGAAACATTAATACTATGATATCAGAGCTGTGGTTGTTCCTTATCTACTGTTAGTTCTCTATTCTTATTTGAATATTCATAAAAAACCTGTTATTGCATCTATTCTATCAACATTTTTTTACCCTTGGAATTTAAATAAGATTTGATGTATTTTGAGCTTTTATTTGGTCAAATATTAGTTATTGCTATTGATTTCAAAGCATTCTGCTTGAACACTTGGAGCATGACCCAAACAGTTGGATAGTTTTGCCCATGTTTCATGTTACCTGTTTGGAATCTTGATCTTTATGCCAATTCTTTTTTAAAATAGTTGACTCATACAGCATTTGGGATATCCAATGAGATCTTCTCAACATAATACTGCTTTTGATTGTAACAGCAGAGACAGTAGAATACTTGCAGTACTTCAGAAACAAGACTTACTATGAAGAAATAACATCTAAATAAAATATTACTGAAACATGCAATCAATATTTGTTTGACAAGCACTGGTTTAGCCAGGGTCAAAAGAGCCACTAGGTGGAATGATGTTTCAATGCTTTTTTTGACCTTAGGTCTTGATATGTATATAATTTTGCACATAAATATGCACATAAAAATAGTGCATAAAACAGGTATTAACCATATGAAGGAGGTGAATAGTATTCTTCTGATGATTATGGCAGAATGCACAGCACCCTGACTGATTGCTGTCACCTAATCCTCACTGTAGTGTCTTAAACCTCAGTATCAACACAGCAGAGACAACACATCTTCAAGTGAGACAGGGAAAAGTTCCTTGCACTGCAGAGCTGAGTTGAGAACTGGAACCAGTACTGTTCCCTTCACACTGATTATTGTTCTACTTGGATATGCTGATAACTTCAGATAATTTAGCTTACAACTTAGAAGTAAATAGAAGAATCTAAAATATTATAGAACTAATACATAAGGAAATAAAATTAGTAGTGATCTGTTATCTTACTCATGTTTAATTACTGCTGGTTTTAACTGGGAAAAGTCAGGGGAGACAAGAGAAAATGTGACAGACACATAGGGAAACGTGACAATTTCTGTCTGCCTTGCTGAGCTCATCTGGCAGGCTACTGCAAATATTATGAAATAGATAATGGCTACCTATTATGAAATAGATAATGGCTGTATGAAATATGAAAAATAGAAACATGGAGGCAGTCACCAGACAGAAAACTGCATTTGCAGCCTGCAAATATTCATAATGGGGACTAGATCTGATCTAAGCATCTGACTGATTAAATATATATATATATGTGTAACTGGACCAATCCAGATTTTTAGTTTAGCTGAGAGAACCAGACATAGTGTTGATTGCCAGCCTTGTAACAGGAAAGCAAATTAGAACTTTCTTTACCTGGAATAGGGAATTACACAGTTGTAGTACCATTCTTCCAAACAGAGAGTCAAGATTTATTTCTTTGGAGGTACAAATGTGTTTTAACTAAAGGGACAATTTAGGGACTGCAATGTTCTAGGAGGTGGCCCTGCTGCTAGACTTTCTACTATCTTGAGTATTATTGGAACAACCTCTTGTCTTGATTATTTGCAGACTACCCAAGCTATCCATTACTGGAAAGTGGATGACAAGCAGGCAGCCTGGGATGGGGGAGATGTGGGACGGGGCTTGTGAATTCCCCATGCTCTGGGTAATTACTTATTCAGTGTTAGAAGCCTACTGAAGAGTTGATTTAGATTTATTTGAAGGCTCTGGGTAACAGACCCCTTATGCCCACTTTGTTTTGCTATAAATACTTTCACAAGGGGCAAGGCAACGAAGAGTAACAGCCCCAGTCTGTCTTAGTTAGGAGCACACAGAAAACTCAAGATGATCAGCAAGCAGTAACAAGGACATTCCTTGTTTTCTTCTTTAATTGTGACAGTCACAGGGAAGGGGTGTCCACCAACACAAATCATTGGGGTTTTTTAACACATATTTATTTATTCTTTTCTACTTTCTGAGGTATATCAATAGATAAAACCAATCCTATTGATAAAACAACTCCATAGTATCCCATTCTTCCAAATTCCTAGAAATAATGCTGACTCTCTAGATCCATGGATAGATTCCTGGCTCACTTGGTCATAAAGCACAGAAGTCAGGTCAGAGGGCAGGAGAATTATGGAAATAATTCAATTATTATTTAAAAATGGTGGCAGAATAGCAGAGACAGATTGGATTTAAAATGTTATCCTGCTACGGCTGCCATCCTAGGCAGCTTTAGGATGTATTTGTCTATTCTTTGAGAATAAAATGGTGCCTTCAGTTGCAGAATGCAGAGCTTCCCTGACAGAAGAACTTTGCCCCATGTAAGCAAAAATGGTGACATGGATCCATACAGAAAGCAGACATTTGCACTAGCTACAGATTCTTTCTCCATGCCCCCCTCCCTCCAGTCTGTGTGTTTGCCATTACTGTGGAGCACAGAGCACACAGATCACTCTTAGGGAGGAAGAGATTGTTGCTGGGGTCAGGCACAAGGTATTTCCTGAATTCATTATTTTCAAGTACAAAGTTTTGCAAGCCTGTTGTCTGCTCTGTCAGACAGCACTTTGTTTTCTGAGTATTTGAAATGTCAGATTTTAACACGCAACTAGAAGTTGTGCTTTAGAGAAGTTGTGCTTGTATGCAGCATTCAAATATATAAGCACATGAGTGTTTTAAAAAATAAAAATACATTACAGTATATTATTTATATATACATTACATTATCAGTATACATAATCAGTATATTATTTGATGCAGGATTTTTATTTATATTTATGTATTACATATATACCTGGGAATATCATAGTTCCATAAACGCATGCTAATGAATGTGGTGTGTTGTCAATGAATTATAAAACACCCATTAATTCTTACTCAGTTTTCACAGTGTATAAAATAACAATCCTGGGTTTCATCTTTCCACAAAGAACAGACTAAAGAGGCTAAATTTTGACTAACTGCTTTCCAATCTAAGTCACTTGGCATATTTTTCTATTACATGCACAAACTTTAATTACTAATTGGATTTATATAACATTATTCATTCTTGAAGCACTGCACAAATAATGAAGCTTCTCAACCCTATTATTACTATTCATATTTATTATTATTACTAAACTTTTCATTTACAGATGGTGGAACATCTGTAACCATTTTAGGGAGATATTCTCAAGCATAAACAACAACTTTCAAAGACTTCTCCCCATTTGTGTATTGGTTTTTAAAAGCCTGTTCACTAACACAGCATCCAGTTGAGAACTCAGTGTCTTAACACCTTCACAATAAAATCTTTATTTTATTTTATCCTGCTTGTTCATCTATACCATACTCAACCTCACTGACAAGGGCCAGAACATAAATGTCCTCTAGCCCTAAACTTGCTTGACAAAATAGGAAATAACTACGAGCTGTAACCAAGAGCTCCCAAGTTAGCTGTAGTGGATCATTCCTGGGCATCAGGAGTACTGAGGCAGTCTGTTACTATTATTCCCAGCCTCTTTATGTCCTTAAAACCTACCTGATGACAAAATTTTGTCATTTTTTTCACTGAATGTGATCCTACTGATTGCCTTTGAAATCTTAAAGTCTAGTGGTAAGGCAATTACAGAAAAAGTGATCTGCATCTGGCCTGAACCCTCAGTTATTGCACCACAGCCAGCATGGAATGATTTTCACATTAAATCTCAAAAGGTTTGGTTTTTAGCACTTAAGGACTTGCTTAAATTCGGATTAAGACATTAATCCCAAAGTTAAAACTTAAATTCTTCTTGAAGTTAACATCAAATCCTTCCTTTTCTACCTTAAAGCTGGTTTAGTAGTTCTGGAAATGCCTAGATCACATTTTTCAATATGGGTAGTGGGAGAGGAAGCTTCCCCATCTGCCCTGTGCATTTACTTCAAACCTGCTTTTGGAGGTTTGCCTTCAAAAAGAATAAGTGTGCAGTTCCCTTTTCTGACTCTCTGCTGAGCGTTTGAGGAAGGGTGACAACTGAGACAGGGGCCTCTGTAAGGACAACAAACACAGGCTGAGACCAGCATCTCATTTCACATCACCAACCAACAGCCATGGAACACTGACAACTTTGTCCCCTTCCTACTGTCTACTATGCCTTTAGACAGTAATATCAGATTGGAAATTAGGTATGTTTGGGAGAATCAAAGATATTTTTAAATAAAGGCATGTCAAAATCATTCACGTCTTTATAAACTAACTACACTCTCATTCTAAAACCCTGAGCATTATAAATGATGAGACAATTTGCCAGATGTAAAATAATGAAAACTGAACTCTCAGAAACCATATAACTTCTACTGAAGTTGCTTGCACAAACTGTGAAAAGCAAAAGTAAAGAGAGCAGGCCACAGAGGCAGCACTTGATTAAAAATTATTTATCTTACAGCAATGTAGTTCAATCAACCCTTCTATTAGACAGGAAGAAGATAAAGGATTTACCTCTATTTTCCATAAATCAGGGCATGGAAGTAAGGACAGAGTTTTAAATACACAAGGAGGCATTTGATCTGGAAGGTGGATACACAAGGAGGGTCCAAAGACAAAACACAACCAGTCTCAGCTAATCTCTCCATCACTACCAGGGATAAGCACCATGCAGCAAAACCAACAAACCTCACAACAGTTAAGGACAAGAAAACCCTTTACTTCATTCTGAACATTTTCTTAATAAATAGTTAAATATATAATTTCAAAATGATCTTCACTTTAAAAATTTTGAAAATTAATTGGGGCAAAGAAACAACTAACTCAGCCTGAAGCACAATGCTCTTGACTCAGTTTCATTGAAATCTTTTAAAATTATACCTTTCAGGTGAACCAAAGTGTTCCATTGCAGCTAGACTCCAAATATATTGCCTTTCACTCCCAGTTTCCAAATTCCAGCAACTCAAAAAATTCTTCAGATGGTTCTTGCCTTATCAGATAAATGACAGTCCTCCAAACTAGCCAGTCTTTTGATCCACTTTATAAGGCACAAACCCCAGACAGATAAGATATGGTTATGTTTGAAACTAATTAACAGACCATGCTTTAAGGCTAAATAGGTTTCTTTGGGGTGTTAGGATGTTAGAAGAGGTAGGCAAAGCTCCTAGGGTGTGGAAAGACCCCTGCCTGTAGCCCCCTGCTCCACCACACAGCCGCTATCCCAACATCTGTGCGCCGGTTGTTCGCTGCTCTCTTTCCTTGTTTGTTTTTAACTGCAGATTACAGTGTGCCCTGTCCTATTTACATGAATGAAAAGATCTATTCACAAATACATCTTAGTCTTTGCAAATCTGATTTCTTCCTAAATATTACATGCTTTCCTCATTCCATTTTCACTTTATGAACTTTTTCATGTCCTGTGATACAAAGATGGTTTCCCCAGTAAGAACAGACTGACTGATTGGATTATTTCCCATTCTGTACAACAGCAGTCATTGTTTACTCAGAAAAGGTAGCTCATTTTCCCCCTATTTCCACACTTTGAGATTAAATTAATTTCCTCATTTCATTTGCAATTATGAAAATAAATATGTACTTTATATATATTTCAATTAGACTTTTATCAAGACTATTGGTTTATTTTATACCACAGACTACAAAATCTAGGATTGAAATACAATAATACTATGGTACAGGATTTTCTCCAGAAATCTCCTAATTTTAGTTTGAGTTTCACAATTACTTTTTCCTCTACTGTACCACAAATGTAATATTTAATATTTAACTTCTGAAATTCATTTTTTTACTTACAGATTACAGAAGTGCCTGACTCTAGGCAGTGTTCTATATGGCAATAACATTTACGTAATAAATTTGTAGTATCTCGCATTAATATCTCTTTTCTAAGATATAAAGGTAAATAATTGTGATTGTTTTTCTCAGACTGTCATGACATCCATCTTACATTTTACTCTGCACATCATCAGTTGTTTTCTCCAATAGTAAATGAGAATTCAATAGGGCAAAGTTTCTTAAATTTCTTTCAGCAACAATGCTAGCAAAAATACTTCTCCCCTTTTCCTGCTTGTTCCTAGTATTCATTTTTGTTGTTTATTTTTAACCTGGACTGGTTCCCAGATCTATTTCATTGTATGGCCCCACTAACCGCTCTGCTGGCATTGGTGATGGGGTAATGTGGGGAGAAAGAATGGCTGGAGACAAAGAGGGATGCTTAAAAGTTGGTACTGCTACAAAAGAACACATCTGAAAACACAGCTTTAATTTTACAATGTATCTTCTGTATTATAGGACACTGATCTGAACTGAGCTGCAGACCTTGGAGCACAAATTACGAGCACTTCCCGTCCCTCTGCTCTTCATCTCCTTTAGACCCACAACTCACACCAGCTGCTTCTATGGATACCATACAGCAACGACTCTGTTGACTACTGGAGAGCAGTGAATGTTCTTACTACAAGTTGGGCTTTGGCAGATAAGCATTTGCAAGCCTGCCTCTAGTAATTTGAGGTATTGCTGCCTCCAGGTGTCCTTTTTGCTCTTCTGCCAAAAATGCCTGTCTGGCAGAGTGAGCAGAAGGGAATGCTTGAGCCTCAGCTGCTCCAAATACAGCGTGTGGTATCTCAGCTCAGCAAAACTTCCCCCCACATCTCCTCAGCCTCCTGCACCACTAGAATTACTTTTCAGGCACTCCAGCTCCTGACTGTGAGAAGAATTTTATTCCCATAGCACAGACTGAAGAGGAGGCTGGAAGGTGAGCTACCATGTGTTTGCAAGGTATTCTTTCTTTTGCTCCTCTCCTGTGTTCCCTTGGCTGCTGTGTCCTTGCCCCTTTCCCAGCTAGATTCTCTTCAGTGAGGCTCTATGTCTGTCCCAGATGCACTGGCCTCTCACCTACCACCCACAGCATACTTTCCTCTCTGGTCCTAGGTAGTTACCAAGGTGGGGACACCTTCCTCCAAGGGGCAGTGCTGATGATGCCCTATGATCAAGCAAGGCAAATTCGAGTGGCAGTGTCAAATTCTTCCAAGGGAACAGCAGAGGCATGGGCAGGTGTCCCCTTGCTGCCTTCACTGAGGTGAGTGATTAGGGAGAGGCTAGGCAAGGAGGGTATGGCTAGATAGGGAAAGGAATGTTTGACATCTGTGCCAGATTCACCAGGGTTAATCCCTAACCCCCCTTAAATTACTGCTTGCATGGGGATAATTTAAAAGTTCATTTTTCTCATGTTTCTCCATTCTGTTACTGATGCAGAGTCAAGAGGCTTGTGGTCAGGATTAAAAATAAGGAGGCTCAGCCTGTGTCTTTTTCAAAGTTAACGGCATTTGTGACACATCCTGAGTTATGACTCTAACAGAATAAAATGTCTTATGACTAGAGTTGCTTGGGTGGAGCCTTTTTTTCAAGCAAAAGCTGAAAAAGAGCCCATCAGTGCTTTCTCTTGATGATTTGAAACTGTAATCTTGTTATGAAAATTAACCTTAGGAAGGCGACAAGGAATTTCCAGAGGAGGACTGTTGCTAGGGACTTGCATGGTTTGGCAGTAAAATACTGCAGTTTGTAATAAGCAATTTTCTACTGTTGATTTAATATTTAATAGATGCTACTCTAAATTTCTATGTTATTCATAACACAGTTGCCACCTCTGAGCTTTACTGTTGTTCTCTCTGTATAACTTTAGACAACATAGGGTATATCTACAGAGTCTTCTCCCTATAGACCTGGAATTACACAGCCTGTGCACCTGGACCAGCGGTCACCTCACTGGCACCTTGGCAGGATTTGTCCCAGCATATTTTCCCATTGGCTCTGGGCTGATGCAAAGTGATATCAGCATGATAAAAAAATCATGTGAAAATACTTGCAGATATCCCTTAGGGGTATCTCTTAGGGGCACTCCCAGCAGCTGCTCTGCTAATCGAGGAATACTGGGGGATGTGAGGAAATTCTAACTGCCCACCTAGAAGAGCTGCTCCCACATCTCCCACAGACTCCTGCTCTGCCCTTTGCCATGCCAGGTAGGTGGCAGTCCCTGCCTCTGGTGCTTTTCTGTGGAGCTGGAACGTGCTGGCTAAGCTGCAGAACACACACACACACCCACACACACACCCCTCTCCCCCTGCCGAATTCAGCAGGTTGTTAAAGAGGGGTGAATTGCATTTTCTCTGAGAGAACCATACCCCAAGGATTAAAAGAAAAATATGAGAGCTCTTTTTCTTTGCAGCATTAACTTTTCTGGACCACACTTCTCACCAGTTGTGCTACCATAACACTTAGTTCATAATAAGAAACTTTAAGCCTTCCCTGCCTCACTCCATTTGCCATTAAAACTCCCCTAAAAGGCGACAAGCATCTCATTTTCTTCTCGATCCATCTGCGCCTGGTATCGGCACCATGCTGAGGGCAGCAGGAGCCGAGGGTGCCGGGAACACTCGGCAATACCCAGAACCTGGAGCTTGTGTTTAAGCCCCAGCTCCCTGCCAGCTGGAGACACATTTAACATTCCCTGCATGACTTCAGCAGTTCAGCCGCTTTCCCACATTCCACAGCTGGCCTCCCACCACCGCTCAGCCTGCAAGCACACACCACACCAGGGTCATATTCTTGCCATCAATTCTCAAGTACAACTTGCTAGTGAAAGCACTGGAGTGTTTTGTTTAAAATGTGGTGGCACCATAGGACCTGCATGTCCTGGCGTCTCCGAAATGGCAAGGTTACATATTAAAGAAGTACTTTCCCTATGCTCTTCCGCTCTTCTGTGCGTTATAAAAGCTCTGCATATCTTGGGAGCCACAACATGGTTGGGTGGCAACCCTGTAAAGTCCCAGAACAAATCCCTACTACTGTGAGTAATCCTAGTGCTGTACAATAGGACACATAAAGTCCTTCAGGATTGCATCCATTGAGGTTTATTGTTAATAGTTCTCTTTTCTGACTGCAAATTGATGTTGCTTCACAAGCGTGCCACATCCATTTTTGTCATGGTGCAGAAGTTAAAAAAAGGAAGCATGAAGTCTGGAGATGTCAAATTTTAATATCATAATTAGCCTGATGGGTTACAGTTGTTTTGTATTTTTTATGTCTACAAATTGACCTGGCTCATGCCTTTTTTGTCATGCTCCTTGTGTCATGAAAAAATCAACAACAACAATTTTCAGAAAGAATTGATGAAGAAATCTAAATGCAGTACATTTCAGTAACAATTCACAACAGCAATATTCCAGCCATTTGTCCTTAGAATTTATCTTAAAAGAAAACCTAACACTATTCAAACAATTTTTAGGTTAAGCATCATGATTTTATGTGGATCACTAGAAGGGAAGCCTGTCATATGATTTGTATCTGGATTCCTCATTTATCTATTACCAATCACATCAGTGGTTAGGGACTGAGCAAATAAAGAATAATTGCACAAAGTTAAACCTGCATGTCTGGGTGTGTTGGGCAGAAAGGTCTACAAGTTCATGTTAGTTTTCCCTGGAAACAAGGAATAAGTGAACATATATCACTGAATTTCTGGAGGGCAACACAGGACTATTAATTCCACTGAAATAATGATTTGTGTAGCTGAAGTGATCTTGACATGAATGTACAGCAATTGGATGTATCAAATCTAATGAGATAATCACAACAGTTGTGAAACTGGACAGGGAACAATGCAATGCTTGGGCATTTCTCACGTATCATTTTAGGCCTGTTTTGGTACATAAATAGGACTTCATCATTCTGTAGCACCTTAAAGCATTGTGAGTTAGATCCTGAAAATATTAACCAGAAGATGTACTTTAGTTTATCTTTTGATATTTATTAGAATACTTACTTTACTAATGTTTGAGTGTCTTAGAAAATTAATCCAGTCATATTATCACTGAAGTATAAAGACTTTTGGCCCACATATCCAAATATCAGGTAACATCCTCTCACTTACTTTAAAAAGCTAAGTCACTGTTAAAAGACAAGTAACACTCAAATAAGATGGTAGCTTCCTCTTAAAATAAAAGCAGAGAAGCATATTTATTATGAAGATAAATTATTTTCTATAAACTAGTTTTGAGCGAAGTTCCAGTTTATGAGTTAACATAACAAATGAAATACACTCAGGCTCTACAAATTTTTCATGGAAGCAGTGATGACCCCTGATCTGCACCAGAACTCTTGACACCAGTACAGAGGGAGTAGCTACAAATGCACGCCATTATTAGAAGAAAATAATGTGCTGTCAACAACAGCAGAAAAGAAGGTAGATTTATAAGAGCAAACATGAAAATGTTATTAAGGCAGAAACTTCTACAGCCACAAGACATGCTGTGTAGCATGATATTCTTACAGTCTTAAAGGTGATAGTTGCAATTGAAAGTGAATTCTAACAGCTTTTGGAGTTTTTCCCTCTCCATTTGCTGGGCATAAGCCCATTCAAGTTAATATGGGTGATGTTACCCATAGCAACAAAAATTTCACCAAAGCCCATAGGGAAAGCTCTCCACAGCACAGTGGACACAGCTTTGACTTTACTGATGAGCAGCAGCCATGTGCCTCTATGTCTGGCATTTCCTTACATGCCTCAGACTATAATTCTTGCACACCTAAGTACCAGTCACTGCCCAAACCCAGGGTGTCCCCACAGGGAGCAGGTCTAGGCCTGCAGGCACAAAGCTGTGTACCAGCAAATGGTGAATTCCTCTCTCAGTCTACCCAGTGGTGATCCATCAATTTTTGCACCTAGACCACCAAGATATTCATTTGACTTTGCAAGCCAGGCCCTTCCTTTGGCTTCCCAGAATATACAAAAAGCCATCTAATTAAAAAAGAAAGAACTCGTTAGATACTGCAGAAATTTTTTTGTATTAAAAATATGAGGGAAAGGTATTGGCAACAGCTGGCAATATAACATGAATTGCATCTGACAGAAAGGCCTAATTCAAAGGACAGTAATTTGAGAAAATATACTTCAAAGGTAATAAAGTCCCTGTACATTCACTTCTTGATTGGGCTGCTTGGAAGAGCACTTTCTAATGCTGTTAGCAAACATGCCACAGGATTGCTAATGAAAATTTTTATCTACTTCTCCCACAAGAATCCATGCACTACTCCTAAATTCTGATTTTCCAAAGCAATAATACTGGCATATCCTGTTCTCCAGCTGACTATCTATGCAGATAAATGAGAGGCCTTCTTTTGAAAACTGAAAGTTATTCACCACTGAGGGACTGAGGGTCTTGACAACATAAAATGATTATTTTTCCTCTTATTATCAGCTCTAGTATAGAGTAGAATATAATTATTCTACCATAACTGTAATAAACTGCCATTTCAGACAGCAGTGTGAATAATTTTTGGTCAATGAGCAGTAAAAACAGCTCAGTGAAAGTGAAAAGAATGTATAGGTTAAACACCTTAATTTCAAGTCTGCAAATAACACAAAAGCCTGTTTCTATCTCTGATGAGTGAGTGTTGTGATTATCTGAAATTGCACAGGATTAGTACTATTCCAACAGAAAGCAAAGACCAAGAGATCTTGATTAAGGAAAAGGATTTTCGAAAGAAAACTTCTATTGGGAACAAATGCAGGCTCCTGCACATGGGGAGAAATAACCCCACACACCAGCACAGGCTGGGAGCCAACCTGCTGGGAACAGCTCTGCAGAGCTGAGGTGCTTCAGGAAGAGCATTGCCAGCAGGACAAGGGAAGTGATCCTGCCCCTCTGCTCAGCCCTGGTGAGGCACATCTGACACGTGTCCAGTTCTGGGCTTAGCAGGGAAAGAGAGACCTGGAGCTCCTGGAACAGGTCCAGCAGAGGACTAGGAAGGTAATTAAAGGACAAGAGCATCTCTCTTATGAGGAACAGCTGAGGAACCTGGGCCTGTTCAGCTTCCAGAGGAGACAACTGAGAGAGGACCCATCAATGTCTGTCAGTATCTGAAGAGAGGGTGACAAGAGTTTGGCCCAGGCTCTGCTCAGTGGTACCAACCAACAGGACAAGAGGCAAAGGGCAGAAACTGATGCACAGGAAGATCTACCTGAACATGAATAAGAACTTTACTCTGCAGTGACTGAGCACAGGAACAGGTTGCCCAGAGAGGTTGGAGATATTGCAGAACTGTCTGGATACAATCCTGTGCCATGTGCTCTGGGATGGTCCCACTTAAACAGGGAGGTTGGACTAAATTACCTACTCTGGTCCCTTCCAAACTGACCCATCCTGTGATTCTGTGATTTATGTTTATAATTTCTTTGTAAGCTCTGAACTGCTTTCTTCTGGATGTGGATGCAAGTTTGAAAATTTTTCATATACCATTCAATTAGTGTCCAATTTTCTGTAGTGTCACCAACTGCATAAACCTCATTAATTCTTATACATATACTGTACATTTAAATTCATGCCCTACATTATCTTACATTTTTACATACATTCATTAAGCTTTTTATTGAAAGTATTCATTGGATATAGTCTCTACATAAAAAGACATAGCTTAATAGGAACCGGATGTGGCCAGTTTATGAAAAACTGAAGAAATAACATTAGCTGCAAGCACTACAAGAACTATTATGTACACATAAGCAAAAGTATCCAAAATAATTTAAAATAAAAAAAATTTAAAATAACTAGAATAAATATAAAATAGTACTGGGGATTCTGGAAACTCTTAGTGTTATAACATGAAACACAAGTATTTCTGGGACTAATGACATACTGAACTGCAGTTCCAATTTGGATTATCCACTTTCAAAGTCTACCAACTGGATTGTTGCTGTGGCTCTCCTTTATTTCTTTAGTAATTTGTGTTTGCCTTTCATGGGTTACCATACCAAAGCAAGGATGAGTATATGGATGCTTATTAGGTGCAGAAATAAGGGGGCCCAAACCAATCTGAATTAATTTTGCAATATGTTAAACAACTATTAGTCCATACTTGCAACTCCCAAACTGAGGTACAGATTCATGTGTCCGAACTGAGTTCAGTTTTGCTATACCCTTACCATTATTTTGTATATCTAATTGACTCCTTAAGCTGTACAGGTGAAAATGCAGTCGTGGCCCTCAATGCACTCAGCCACCATGGGATAGAATTACACATTAATGTCCTCTCCTCCTGTTTATGTTGTAAGTTCCAAGAATGGCTATCATATGAGTACAATGGAGGTCTTTTTAGCAGTATGCTGACATGAAAGAAAAGTTCAGCTATGTTGTTTAATTGTGTATACACCAGTGCTAGGCAACTCTCCAAACCTTACTGTAAACATTGTTTAAGGTTCATCCAGATCAGCACGATAATGAAGCTTGTGCTTTTTAGGCTTAGCTTTTAATGACAGTTGCTTTTCTTTATAGTTTTATATTTACCTCTTCTGAAGCACAGTTAGAGGCACCATACCAGGCTGACCTTTTTCTTTTACAGCTTGATAGGCTGTCCTCTAAAGCCCTTGTCTAATATTCTGCTTACATGGTGTTGTTTTCCTGGATGTAGAACTGATCTATTGTCTTTTGTTAGTTTGTCTGGAGAACATATTCATCACTGCCTAACAAATGGCAATACTAGACTAGTAAGGAAAAAAGTGCATATTCAACAAATGTGGTATTGAAGACTTTAATGGAGACAAAAATACTGAAAAATTCCATGAAATGGATGGTTACTCTGAAAAGATCATTCATGTTCTAACAAGTATGTATGCACATAATAATGTAAAACTGGCACTATTACCTCTAATATATAATCATTATGAAGTTATTTTTGTAAACGTAAAGACATCTTCAACTACAAAAATATACATCTGAGACCAAAAATACAAGACATGTGCTTCTTCAGTGGTGAGCTGCTTGAAGTGCAGACTGAGTGTGTGTAGGCAGACAATTATGAGACAAAGAACACTGCATTCCTAAACTTCAGTTAAATTTAAGAAGAAAGTTCACTTATTTCTGAAAGAACACAATTTACAGTGTTCCAAGTTTCTATTATATAAGTGCTGCTGCATTTTATTTTCAGCAGGACAGTGAAATTTTACTGAAGAAACGGCCATTGGTTTTCATATAAATGCAATCTTCATGTGAAACCCCATTTTGGGGATGAGAACTGCAATATGTGCTTTTTAATAAATAAAAGCAATAGCTTTTATTTTGCAACATAACAGAAAAATCAGTATAGTATTTATCCAACCCCAACTATATATTTCTAAAAATTTACACAAAGTACAGCACACCAACATTTTAATCTATGTGCTCGTCAGAATCTACGCAATCCAGAGCTCTGCTAAGGAC
The DNA here is from genome assembly GCA_013397295.1 of Polioptila caerulea. Taxonomy (NCBI): domain Eukaryota; kingdom Metazoa; phylum Chordata; class Aves; order Passeriformes; family Certhiidae; genus Polioptila; species Polioptila caerulea. The sequence continues at coordinate 190,307 of VYXF01000461.1, forward strand.
AGGCAAAATACTTCAGACTTGATCTGCAGAGGTCAGATAGAACTTCAGATTTTTAATCATGTGAATATTCTTAACTACATTATTAAGTTCCAAATGCTGTTTTCCTGATTCAGCATTTTACGAATTGCGACGCAGAGCTGAAGGCTGTTAAAACTGACAGAAATATTAAAGCATTAGCAAAAAATACCATCTCTGTTGCAGCCAAGATGTATATATAGGTCTTCTGACAATGAGATTAATGTGTTGCATTGCTCTTTATCAGGTCTGTGATGAGCCTGACATTATCTCCAAACATAGGAGATTTCCCTAATAGCACCCATTAATCACAGGATATTGAACTAACAGAATGCAGCAAAGTTTTAAAAAAAGTAGTACTCCACCATAAACCCCATAAAGGATTATCACACAAAACAAAACTACTACCCCTTCTACTTATCCCTAAGGGCACTTTGTGCCCTGGGTTCCCCTGAGGCACAAAAGCCCCCTGAGCCCCCACCCACCATGCAATGGATGCCTGGCCTGAGTGCAGGGCTGCCAGCCTGCTCCCAGGGGACAAAGAGGAATGAACAATAAACTGCATCAATTGCCAGCTACCTCTAGTGTGTCACACTCAGCTTCCAGAGACAGCCCTCCCAACCACCTGGGCTCACAGCAACAGAGCACCACACAAAAGAACAAATCTAAGAAAATCTGCTTTTCCTTTACTATCTATTTCATTTGAAATAAACATCCTCTTCCATTGCTTTCCGAAGGCTTGGCTGGATCCTCGGCAATTTCTTACACCACTCAAAGGCAATAGAGAAGGGTCTCCCCAACTATGAGAGCTGTTTAGCTAAAATCATGATCATCACCTTCCCTGGCACAACACTCTAGGAAGGCAGGAGTGTCTTGGGAAGAAAACAAGATAGAAGGGGTCCAACACCCCTCACTAAACTTGCCCAGTATGGGGCTTCAGCTTGTACTGGGAATGGATTCAGGAAGAGGGAGCTGAGTTGGCACTACAGAGAGCGTCCACTTGAGGACAAAACAGCCCCCCTGTACCTGCAAGGGTCTGGGTCACTGTGAGAATGAAAAGCCAGGAAATTATTGTACATCTTAAAAGCAACAAAGTTCATCAATTTATATTTTGTTCTCAGTAACCTTATTTTTCATAAAAGACCACTGCTAGTGCCTTAGTGAATGCTTCTGTGCAGATGCTAATAAGATTTTAGGGATATTTGCTCCTTGCTCGTTGAAACAAGTTGGTATGTTTGGAAATTATTTGCCTAAAATCAGAAATTCCAAACTTAATTGGAATGGAAAAAAAAAAAAAAAGAATGTAAAAAGAAATTAAAAATAGATACTTAAAGAGTCAAATATAAAACTCTAATAAATTCACTCAAGGAAATTATTTTTTTTCTGAAAGAATTATTACTAAAATCCAATGAAGACCAGGAAATACAAACATACATATTTAAATGCTTCATATATTTATGCTCCAATGGATCTCTAGAAAAAGAAAACATAGATTGTTTACCCAGCATAATGCTCCCTTTAACTAGAAAAATATTTAATTTCAAGTATTCCTAATGTGTAACTTGATTCTCAGTCCTTAGCTACATATCAGTCATGGGATACATTCCATAGTTATGAAGTATTACCTTGAGAGATTTCATGCTTCCAAGCACACGGCCAATTTCTGCCCTGGGATGCAAATGTACAATTCTCTTTGAAGTCTGTGAGAGTCACAGAAGTAGAACATGCTGTACACTGCAACTGAGTTTTTTCTGTATTTAGCGTCAAATTCTACTCCCCATTACTTATTTAACTTCATTCCCCTCCAATTTTAATTGGAGGGCTACAACTGAGCAGAGTGGGTCTCTCATGCCAACACTTACTGTAATTAAATTAAATATACATCTATATACGCATCATAGAAATTGTGTTTTTTATAAAGCTAAACAGCTTCACATTCATTCCTCTGTATAACATAACTTTTTACTTCTAAAAGTCCTGCTATTTAATTAAATGTGTTAATATAGTTATGATACATTCATGCAATTACTTGTGTTTTCCACTACTGCACATCCTAGAAACCTTTCAATATGAAATTAAAACCAAGATACCTGTGTCATTTCAGTAATTATAATTCTCAGGAAAAGAGACATCAAAAAGAATGCAGAGAAATCTCATCTGTGTTCTGCCAAGTGCTTTGCAGCCCAGTCCCGAATACTGCAGGAAGGCAAAACGCTCACTTAGTGAAGTGAATAAATATTCATTGTGCATTTATTTACTTCTGCTATTACTGGATTTAGCATATAATTAAAACTATTAAAATCATTAATTAGAGGACAATATAGTTAATAGAGTTTTAGGTGACACAAGTTTAGCACACTGAGTCAGCTTAATTAAGTCTTGTCTACATTTGGAAAATTACTAGAACTACTCTGAAATAACCCTGGATAGGGATGTGTAGATACATGAACATCTATATGGGAATTTAATATGCTCAGTAATTCCAGAAAAGCACCTCCTTATAAATTCCATTATATTTCTAAGTGCAGACAAGCCCTAAATCTTGTTAGCATCAATATTCTGCACCGTTGACAGCTTTTACTCTCTAACACTCCAGCATGTTTACTTCAGTATCACCAAACCTTTAAGGCTTCATTCTGGAAAGAAGCAGGAACAGAAGCCTCGTGCATCCATAAACAGATTTAAATATAACTACATCTACAAGTAATGCTGTGACAAGGCAATCACCTTGCAGAAGAAGAATTCCTTTTCTTGTTGAGCTGGCTTTGAAAGGGGATGAAGCTGTTTTGGAGAATGGCTCTCCTTTTTTCAAGAAGAAAGCTCTGTCCACTTGAAACTATTTGGGGATAAATTTTCCAGAATACCTAACAAATCCCAATACCCGGCCTTCCACGTTAGCTCACTGCACTAATACTGTGCCCAGTGCTGGCACAGCAGTTACCTCTAAAGGATCCCAGCTGTCAGAATCAAGGAACTAGATGCCAAATACCATTCTCGGGGGATGACTGCACACAAGAGAGATGCAGGATGAAACTATATGCTACAAAACTCTGAGATGTTATAATTTTTGAGTGTTAACATCACCAATATAACCTGTGATTAAAAAAAAATAAATAACCCAAAATCCAAAAGAAGGAAAACCAAAAGCTACAGAACAGAGATGTTAAATGTGAACAAAATAAAAAGGATCTTCTCTTGTTTGGATGTAGTTATAGCTTCAGGACAGCATACTCAAAGTGCAAAATCACTCCGCATTATTTGCAACTCCTTCATAAAACTGAAGCCCTTTTGTGGGCTGGGCTGCTCCACAAGGGTGTGGACAGAAAAATACAAACTCTGTGTGCCACTCCTCTGGAGTATCATGATCTCCACCACCACCAAAGGCCATAACATGCATTAATTCTGGCCACTTCACATAAAATATACATATAATTCTATTTCAGTTATAAAAACTGCAAATGCTATTCTGCAGTGACAACTTGTTCAACTTGAGCACTTCTAACTTGTTCTTGGTCCTGCTTTTTCCTCCAAGTGATCTTAATTTAAACAGAAAGTCCAACTCTCTGCTCAGCAAAGCAGGCTAGAATCTTGTTTGTAGTCAAACATGGGATCTCCTCAGGCTGCAGTGATGGACCTTAGCCTTGGGCTGACTGACACACGACCAGAGCAAGGTGTTTGGACACATAAGGGTTCTGGCACAGCACAAACAGCACAAATGAGCAAGGAAAGTTTTCATGTAAGAAAGCATGTCTCTCTGTGCATGAAGTCTAAAGACAAAAGAATATCTTACTATAAATTCTAAGCTTCATTCTGACTAATATACTGCATAATTTCAACTGAGCTCTATTCCCCATGCATACTCTTCTGATCTTTGAGATGGGAACCTTTTGGGTTTCTTTTCTGTTTAGCCACTTCTTCTAGGAGCAGTGATATTCTGTCTGCTAAGTGGATACTAACTCCATTTAGTCTTTGCTATACTGTATATTTTCTTGGATTCAGATACATGCCAGGCCTATCAGGATGAGAGCATTTATGAACATATAAAATATCAAAAGGAATTGCAACATCCCTTGAGAGAGTGTTCAGGAAGCTCTTGCACTTACTCGTTTCAGTGTAATAAGAAAACAAATGTGTAAGCTACAAGAAGTAAAAATAAACTCTTCAGTTCTGAGAAGTTTACCTCTGTAACTTTATATCCAGCATCACAACAGGATTGTAGCAGACAAGGGCAAAGATAACTGTCACATCTGCCCAAAGAGCACCTTTTGTCCTCTCACAATCTGTATAAAACAAGGCCTTACCCAGAGGTCATGTCTGTCTGTTCCCCCAAATCATCCACAGTTTTTGTGAAAGTAACCTTTTATTCCTGCTGAACTTAAGCAGTCCCCAAACTGAGTTTTTTTGCAGAATACTGCCTTCAATCTCCTTTTGTTGGAGATGCAACTCCCCATGGATGGCCTGGCAGCTGGAGGTATCTTCTTGTGCCATGCTCTGGCCTATACACCACAGCCTCTCCACGGAATTTGGCTTCTGCCCTTCTCTGCTCTTTTCACTTATTCTCTTCCCTTATCTGCTCCATACAGCAATTTTCCTCTTTCAAAATTAGTTTTTCTTATATTTTCCCTCCATTTGGCTTCATACTTTTCAGTTAACTTTTCCTCTTTTCCTATCTCAAACGACAGTGCAAGGCTCAAGAGACAGGTCTACAGCCAGCTTTTCAGAGCCTATTTAAGCCACTTCCAGAGACAAGTTCAGTGTTGGGGGCAGAGAAATCAAACTGGAGCAGTCCCAAAGAACCATTTTCCTTCTGTGCAAACCCACCACTCTCGAGACCAGGTGCTCTGGGCCTCAACGTGGCAGCAAGGACTAACAGTGGGTAGTTCTGAAGGGGTCTGTCACTTCTGTGAGGCCAACATTAAAGAAAACTACAGAACCCAGACTATTTCTCTGCTGTTATCTCAGGGGCACTCTGAGACATGATCCCCTTTCCTCTTTTCCAGATGCGATTCCTATAAGTATCAATTATCAAAAGATTCTCACCAAAACTGTGAAACATTTGTCACTCCCAGGCATGGCTCTCAGCTTTTTACTCCCAGAAATTCCAGCTCAGTCTCCCAACATCCTCCAATAATTAGGCAAGCCAGGGTTGCTCAAATATGTACACAACCTTTGATACTGGTGAGCCTTCTTTCCTCTGCCTCCAAGGCATCCAGAGCCTCCTGAACTCTGCTTTAAAGCTACAGGCTGTCTGGTACGGTCTGGAAATTTTCCAGATCATTTTAACTGAAAAATGGGGGGCTTCAATAAAATAAATATTCAACTTAGGATTATGTTTATTATTTCTTGACATAAAAGGAAGATTCTGGTGCATTATTTTTCTGCAAAGACTAGATTTGAGGGACATTTAAATTAAAGAACACATGGAGTTCAGTATCAGTTTCAAGAGAAGGACTGAGGTCCTAATTTATGAAAAAATCACAAACTAGTGCCCATTTTACACATGAATGCCTTCATTATACAGAAAACAACCCAGAGTATTTTATAAATAATACATGCACATCCATACTTCACTAGTTGCCTGATATCTAAATTACTTGAAGCACAGGCTATCCCGCAGAGGAGGCACCACACTTTCAAAGATCAAAGAATAACAATAACTAGCTAATGAAGGAAATCAAACCAACCACAAATACTTTTCAACAACCGGTAGGTAAATCTAAACTAGGTTATATATCCAACACATTTTAAAAATGCATGTATACAACTGCCACCAGAGCACTGGGATGTGCAGCATCCTCCCTGGATGACAACAGTAGCACAGGTTCCACCAATGAGAAGGACAGAATACATTTTGGAAGACAACACTCAGATAAACTCCTGCTCTTAAAAGGTGTGCCACAGAAATGCCAGGAGTTCTGTTGTTCAGCATATACACATTTCTAAACTTCATATAAATATCAGTAAAAGAGCAGCCATTTATACTAACCTTGAGGGAGCTGACTTGAGTCTATGTAAGCACAGAAAATGACCCATAATATTTCATATGAATAAAAAAGGTATCTATTATTCATTTGATCATTATTCAATTATTTATCTAACATAGAACTCCACTTCCAATTTTAAAAGAAAGAAAGGGGCATCAAATAGAAAATATGCATAGTTGCTTTTCTGCCTCTTTTGGGGCCAACATGGCAAAGTAAACTTTTGTTGTTCTCTTTCATTTTTACTATGGTATTTTGCTATTTCTCCCAGAAGGTAGCACAGCGACTCAGCATGTAAGTGTTAGATGCTTGGTAACACTTCTCCCTGGTCCCAGGGCCTCAACTAAATAAAATTCCAAGAATAGCATCTGAAATTCCTAAAAGCAAAGACAATCCAAATACACAAATGTATCTTCATTTTTTCCCAATTCTATGTTTTTGGAAAAATCTGCAGTTTTTTTTTAATATTTAGATAGCCCAATCACCATCAGGGTAAACACTCCAGGACAAAGAAAAAAAAAATAAAGAAGTGCTCAACTGGTAACTTCTTTTCTATTGTAATGACTGGCTGTGATAATGCTGCTATCTTTGACTTTCTGGCAATAAAAGTCATCTTAGGGCCAACTTAATCCAGTGTTGAGTCCCTCAATTTATATTCTGGCCCCTAACCAGAAACCTTATTTTCAGAATTAATGGACAACTATGATCAGTTTCGTTAGCAGTGTAAAAATGAACTGACATTTGGTGGGTTTTACATGTTTTTCTCATCACCAATATGGTTGACAACCATAGCTGTGATTTTTATTTTTTTTTTAAGATCTAGTAAAAGCAGCATCTTTAAGATTAACTCCAGGATTTGGGAACATGTGAGTTCCTATTATTATACCTGCCATTGAAAATCCTTAGAAAATCTGGGGGAGAGTATATAAAGACGCTGGAAAGAAGTGCTAATAAAAGCAGAGCGAGCTAAAGAAGTTGGGTGGGTGGCTTTGGAATCCTTTCATGTATCCATAGCTCCTGCAGCTGATGAACTTACTGTAATTAGGAAGAAAAGTCATGTGAAATATAGCAGAGCTGTTAGTGAAAAGCAATAGGAACATGTCAATTCTTCCAATTTTTTCTACTAGAAAGAATACTGCCTTCCTCAGTATTTGCTATACTTCTGAATAATGTCTGCTTGGAAAGAAACAAGATTTGGGGGGTAATTATTGTTTTATTTAATTTTTAATCCACATTCCAGACAAAAACTTATCAGCACATTCAGATTTGATGCAAGAACAAGAAATGTCAGCCTAAAAAAGTGGTTTGGTGTAAGAATGTATACAAGTCTATCACAATTTACAGCATAATTTTGTAGCACTATAATGTTCTGCCAGGAGAAAAATAAATAGACAAACCTAAAACCTCAAATTTAAGCAGCTTAAACAAGATATTTGCTAAAATGGGATAAGGGAATTTGCATGATTTATGACTATTGAAATATCATCTGCATATTTGTATAATGCATGTTCTGTTAAACAGAAAAAGGGATTTCCTTCTATACCTTTCCAAATTCCATAGCACAGCTTACAAGGATGGAACACAGAGGGAGCAGTAACAGTTTCTTTAGAGCCCCTCATGCTGATGGGTGGCTACCAGGGCCAGCCTTATGGAATCACACCCCAGTTTGGGAAGGACAACTGGAGGTCACACAGCCCAACTTCCCTCCCAGAGCAGGCTGCTCAGGACCTTGTCCAGTTGAGTTTGTTACCATCTCTGAGAAATTCCAGAACCTCTCAGAACCCTCAGGTCACACTTATGGTGAAAAAAAAAAAAATATTTCTTCATATCTAATTACAATTTTCTTACGTCCTAACTTGTGTCCACTGTGTTGCACCCTTTTGCTATTCCACTCCAGGATAAAAGTACCAGCTCTGTAGACAAGGGGAGAGCAGTGAATGTAATGCCTGGACCAAGTGGAGCACTGCAAGTTGCTATACAGGGACTGGTGTTTTTAACATTTTTACCTCAGAGAAGTGCAAAGTTCCACACCTGTAAAGGAAGAGTCCCTTGAAATTATGTCAGCTGAGAACTGACTGGCTGAGGAGCAGCTCTGCTGGAACAGACCTGGGGCTGTGGCAGCCAGCCAGCCAAGCACAAGCCAGCAGCGTGCTCTGGTGTTCCTGCTGGGCTGCACTCACAAAGGGAGGTGACCACCCCCTGTTTGAAAGGCTCCATTCAGAGTCTCACATGCAGTTCTGAGCCCCCAGTAAAAGGCACTGATAAGCCAGAGCAAGTTCAGGGCAGAGCTGGGGGCTGGATCACATACTCTCTGAAAAGCTGAAGGAACTGGGTTTGTTCAGGCTGAAGAAATGGAGGCTTTGGTGGGAGTTAATAGCAGCTTTCCACTTACAAAATGGAAATTTATGAGGAAGTTATCAAGGAGAAGGGGCCAGGTTCTTATGGTGGTCCATGGTGTGAGGATAAGTCAATTAGCCTAGGTTGAAAAAAGAGAAGTTCAGACTGGAAATAAGGAAAAAAAATCACTACAAAAATAGCTAGCATTGAAACAGGTTGTGCTGAGAGGCTGTGCATCTCCATCCTGGGAGACTTTCTAGAACAGACCGAATAATGCTCTAAGCTACCTGGTCTGATCTTCTAGACAAACCTGATTTGAGCAGAAGGCTGATTTAGAGAGCCCCTGGAGTGCCTTCCAACCAGAATTATCCTGTGATCCTATCCCCAAGCATCTCCAAGGAATGTCTGTCTTCACTTTTTCAATGCAATTTTATTTGATACATTTAGACAGCAATTAGATCTCCCTTTAGCTTTCTCTTCTTAAAATAGCCTGCTCTTCTAAATAAAGCAATTTGTAGGACCTGGGCATAAAACAGGAAAATACCCATATTCATCAGAGAAAGGAAAAAATCTCACCCAAATACAGATCTGGAAAGAGTAGAGAACACTCTAAATATAAACACTGTGAATAGAGTCCAGTAAAAGGCCTGAGCAGTGAGAATAGTGAATTAGAAAAGAAATAGTGAATTAGGAAAGAAATTTGGGACTGAGAACAAAGCAACTCCTTCTATGATCCAAGTTTCCTGTGTTCAGGGAAACTGGAGTTTGACTACTCTGTCACTTACTCAAGAAGAAACTACAAGGGGCAGCCTTCTTTCCAGCTACCTGGAACACCAATAATCTGAGCCTTTGGACAACTGACTGCGTCAAAAGAAGTAAGAGGCATTCTGGAGTCTTTGACCCTGAGAGGAGCCGTGTTTCCCCCTCCAAAATGTCCCTGTGTATTCTCCTCACTTTCATGTGCAATAGTCGAAAGCAAATGGTCACTAATCAGGACAGCTACCCAGAGGAAACCAGAGGGTCACTGACACTATTCACAAAATTCAAAGTTTGTATCATAAACCCTTCTTTAATGTTTTTTCTAGGAGACAGAATGTTTTAGCTAGTACTTTTCCAAATGAGTCACTAACACCCTTGTCTTAATTCTGCAGCTGCTGCTAATTTGAAGTGCCAGCCTTCTCCCCTCTTTCCCCAGAATGAAATAAAATATCAATGTTGCACTGTGCTGAAAATGGAAAGTTAGATGTAACACTATGCTACAAGGCCTCTGGAAGTTTCATTTACATTTGATTCTTTCTTTCCTCCCAGGCCGATACCGAACTTAAGCCTTCTCAGCAAATTATTTCACACTTACCTCCACAATCATTGGTCCTAAGAATGAAAGAGAGACTCAAAAGGTTTTTTAACACTTAGTGCACCAACATCTAACACAATTTAAAACAACAAAAAAGAAGAGAAAGTCATAGAAAAATTATGCTAACAGTTATCTGCATTTATGTGTAATCAGCAAATTTATGTGAGATCAGCAGCCCTGTTGGCCAAGGCCCCAGAAAACCTTTAATCCAGAAGAGCTACATAGCACCACTGCATCAGACAAAAAGTGAGACCCAGGGGGCTGGACTTGTTTTGGAGACAACTTCTTCCATAGCCATGCAAATCTCAAACTTCTTAAGTATCTCATTATTTGCTCCACTGTAAAAAGGTGCAGCAGCTGAGGGGTTTGGGCTTAGTTTTCAGCCAGACTGGTTTCTTGATTCAGCGCATTGACCAATCTTACAAATGCTAGGGCCAGCACAGGGGAAGGGAGAAGAATGGGTTGCTGGGAGCAATGGGGGAAGACAAGATTGCCCTTTTTGGCTGCTGTGCATAGTTATGTAAAATTAAAGTGATTATGTAGCTATGGCCTGAGGGATAGAAGAGGTCACAGATACTACCACAGCCTATAAACTGCTGTGGAAATTGTGTCAGAGTGTGTTGCCAAGAGACAAGCACAGGAATTCATTTCTTAACCTGTTGTAAAATCCACAATGTGAAGCCTATTCACTCCACCTCTCTAGAAAACCTCAATACTTCCCTCTCAATGCACAAGAGCCACACCAAACATTTTGCATTCCACTTTGTATCAGTAAGCTCCGTGTATCTACCTGGAATGATTCTGAAGCATTTCTCACAGGCCTTACAGGCATGCTGAGACTTCAGAAATTGAGCTCAAATATATTTTGAAATATTTTCATCAACTGTCAACAACTAAGACCAAATGTGCTCTTACAAACTCAGACCATGAACAAGAACACAGTGCTCCGAAAGCTACCATGGAACAAGTGAGCCATGTATGTACCTACCCATGTCCAGGCTCTTTGTCTTCCTCAATTCTGAGATGACATAATTCAGCTTAGAACTTACTGAAATAACATTTAAATGCAGATCTTGGTATTTTCAGCTGAGGAAGACTACGAAGATGTATGAAGTCAGATAATAATAATTTATTTAACCACAGTAAATATGACCTGAATCTGTTTTGTGTCTGTTTTGACTGAAATGAATTAAACTCAAATAGAACAGATTTTTATCAACACGTTTTTCCAACATTTTTCAATTTTTTAGCAAAGTAGAGGCTTTTCCAGTTAGAAATGGTTGCGAATACTACATTGTACAGGCCACAAGAAGTCCATACAATTGAACAAAAACAAGTGTATAATTTATCTAAATCTGAGCATACATCTTCGAGGGACTATTTCTCAAACCAAAAGCATAACTTAATGAAAAACAAGTTATTTTTTAAAACAATTGTTAATTGCTCTTGATTATGGAAGACTGAAACTGAAATATGTGCCAAGAGATATTTTCCCATTTAGTACTACACCCTTGTTCAAACTTCTTTACTTTATTACCACAATCACATTTCTTTCATTTAGCAGCACTGTGTTTGTAGCATCAATTATCTTTCTGAGTGATGCATCTACTATCAACATTGATAGTTCAAACTTTGCTACTTGGACATCAAAGCAGTTGAAAAATTGTGTCCAAGGCGTTTTTTTTATGTATATACTAAAAAGATATCTTTCTTAAAGGTATTGTTTTATAGAAAAATAGATTTAGAAAACAATGCTTTACTACATTGTATAATTCTTCAGTGGAAAACATGAATAATTTTGCCTACCTTTTCTTTGTTCTTTCAACACTGAGTGGAAGCTCAGAAATTACTATGGAAATCTCATCCTTGAGACTGAGACTGAGAGACTTATGCTCTAACTACAAGTATTTAGAAGTATATAGCATGCTCATTTCTGGTTTAAAAGTAGTGAGAAAACAGAACTACTGTCATTTTGAAGAGTACCAGCTGAGTTTTGAAAAAAACATACTTTAAAGAAATGTTTTATTCAAAGAAAATTAGCTTCTCCCCACACAAACTTATTGCACACCTTTCATGACTGCCCTGGGATCCTGTGCTGAGGGTAAAGCTAGAAAATACATGAGCACAAATCAGACATTGTGTCATTCTGGCTTCTTACAGCTGTTGCCTACCTACTGGATATAAAATTCACATTCACAAACCCAGTGCCTGGAGGGGGTTAACAATCAAATACAAAAGGAAAACAGCACTGAATAAATGTCTCAAGACTATTCCAAGTCATATACAGGTTTATCACTTTTCTGTTAAAGTCAGTCCCATAAGAACATCAGACTCAGGGTCTGCTCATATGTCTGCAGTAAAGTTACTGGAGAATCACAAAGAGGGACCAAGATTTTGTTGACATTCGTTAAATGAGGCAAATCACACAGTATCAAATTAAGCCCCAAGCATGGCATACTCTAGGGATGAGTTTAGTCTCAAACTTGAGAAACTAAAAAGCTAATAAGAACCTGTAATTTCCACCACTGATTTAGTGGAGAAAACATTTTTTGTCATTGCAAATTCAGTCTGTATCGTGTGTATATTTGTCCCATCCCTCTCTATAAAGAGGTTGGATTCAGGGAGGAAAGTTGTGGCTTTTGAAAAACTCTTTTTAACAGAATCCCTAGGATAAAAATATTTATGGCACCTTATGGATGCCATTGCTGCTTTTCCTTGATTCCAGCCCAAATCACTCAATCTCTAAGTTGCACTTCCTAACTTTTGCTCCTCTGAAATAAAGATTATGACCATCATAGCACTGCAAATCACCTCCAAATTAAGTACAATCAGCATAACCAAACCATAAATCAAGATTCTAGTAAATGTTCCTTATCCAAAATGAAAGGCAAAACTCCTGTTGACTTCAATGACGCCAGTCTTTGAGATGATGGTGGTGTGAAGTGTTTCTACAGCTCATGTTCCTTTATCAGTTATTTAGAGAGTTACAATGATTTGCACTAAAATACATGATACGACCACTTGCAGAGCTGTGTGTGAACTTTGCTCAATCCATTTCTAGAGAGCCTTTTGCATACATAAGCATTACTCCAGCAAAAGTTTCAGGAAATACTTTCTGAAGGGCATATTTCTAGTTCATCATAGACTACCTGAGCCAAACTTTGGACGTTCAAAGTAGCTATAACTGGGACAAAGATAGAGATGTCCCTCACAAAACAAGCTGGCTGGAACAATTACGTAGAACAATCGTGACCAGTGACGAAAAGTTCTTGGTCTGATGTATGGATGCAAACAGACATTCTCAGTTTTGCACTGGGATGTCTGGAAGAAGAGAAAGTGCTCTAAGTACTATTCTTCATTTCTCTCTATTTTCCATCCTCTGAAATAATTCCATACAGTCAGAGGGATTATCTTACCACCAAACTGCTCAAGTTTTTCTTAAAATGGGTAGATTTTTACAATTCTTTCCCTTCCACAGTATAGTACATTTTTGGAAGGAATTCTTTGGATAGTTGCACAATAAACCTTCAGTCTGGAACGGGAGAGAACACATTCAAGAAGCTGAGGAGGATAATGGGATCAAGTAATTGTGTGGAGACAAAAAGTTTGCCTACAACTAACCTGTGCATTTTTTTCTTTCATTTCAATGAATTTCTAAGCTCAGTCAAGAACCGAGATCACAACTAGGGATAATGGATACAACTTCACAGAACATAAAATGTGCAAATTATTTCTGTCCAACCTTATAAACACATGTAGTCTCCTTTACTGTAAACTGTCTTTTACTATGTACAGATTCTGCAGTCTTAGTGCATACAGAATAAATCTAACCAAACTGATTAGAATTAGTAATTATTGATGCTGATGAAAACCAGCTCATAAGCTACTGAAACTTTTTAAAGGGTGACAGACCTGTGCTTGGTGAAGAATGCAGTGCCAAGGTACACATTAGCAGCAAACAATTAGTGAGTCCTACTTCTTGTGCTTTAGAAGCAGAAGGTTCTACATTGGTCTATTAATTTCATATACTGACACTAAACTGCAGCTATCCAGTGTCTGCTAATAAGACAATTTCATGTCTACTTTGTTTAATACTGTTCACTGATCTCCTTCTTACTCTGCCATCAACAGGCTTGGATAAAAATTAAGTGTTCCCATTTTAAAGTTTGCTCTCAACACCCTGAGAACAAGGATTTGACATGGCAGAATCTGCCTGCTCACTATAGTTTATATCAATCTACAGTCCTGCCCACAAACCCACACAACTTCTAGAAATATTGGTTCTTCTCACAGCTGCCAAAGCACCGGTTTTGCAGCTACCAAATGATAAAGTTCAAAGCCCACTCAAAGATAATTTAGCAAGATTCACAAGACTTCATTAGTTCTAGGTTTTGTTACCTAATACCATACAAAATAACTAGAATTCAAGTATCACATAGGTATTATCGACAACCACTAAATGCTTGCACTTTAGATAAGCCCTGCTATCCACAGGAAATAGTTCATCTTCTACAAACTATCTCTCACTAAAAGAGCTTTCCTTTGTGATACAGAAGCCTACTAGTGCATTTACTCATATTGCCACATTACTCTCCAAGGGAATATCAGTGATACAGGTAGTTATCCCAATTTAGTTGTTAACTGTTGTGTGTGTTGTGACCCTGAATTCCATTTGATATAGGAAAACAAAATATAGAGTCACTTTTATTTCTTACTTGACCAAAGCAAACAGATTGTGGCCTACACATGCCTCTATACATTTGTATTTGTTTATGTGTACTCTGTCTTGTTAAATATTACAATACTCTGCCTGGCACAGCTGGGTTTTACTCCTGGGCAGACAGGCCTTTAAGCACTGGTAGAACACATATAATCTTAATGAAAATAATTTTCCAAAACGTTGAAATACAAAATCTCTCAATTATAGGTAAAGCTTCAAGCACGGAAATTAAATACAAATGAGTTGAAATTTGAAAAGCAGTGTTACAGAAATACAGTTAAAGAAAGCACCTAAACCATTAGAAACATCCACTGAACTTGGAAAATATTTGTGATGCTCTCTGACAAGCCATACAATGCTGCAGTACAGGAAGTGTCCTAAAACATACACTCATTAGAAGACATAAAATTTAGCAGATATGCCAAACATATCACTCCAGAGAAAAAACTGTCCTAAAAATGAAGGGTTTACAAGCTTCAACTTAAAGCCATTTCAAACTGTTTTCACTGCAATAGTGATATTTCATTTTAAAAGTCTTCTTCCAAAGTTAATTTTGTTCTTTTCATTTAAGTCCATGGTTCACTAATCTCTTTTGATGCTGAGCTCCCTAAGACTAGGGGGAGGGAGGTGCTGAACCACAGCAAATGTTTATATTTCCTCACAGAATATATCACTGAACCAGCTTGAATATTTCATGAATATGACTGTGAAGATCATAACAGTCAAATACAAAATCTGCTTTTTAAAATCTATACATATTAGTATCAATTAAAATAGTTGACCACATCAACATTTTAACCTAAAGAGCCATTAGGAATGTATGCAATTTATCTAATGAGGATTTTTGAGCACTCTGCAGAAAAATCCATCTTCAAGAAATTCCTGTCACCTCCTAGTTATTGATTTGCAGATTGTTAGTCAGCAGATTTTCCATCATTATTTAAATAAGGATAAGATGAGAAGCAGAACTTCTGGTTTAGAATATTTTCCTACCTCCCCCAGTATAATCATGTACTATTATCCATTGTTCATTCAGCAAAGGCGATTCACTTCTATTATCATTTGTCTTCAATAGAAACCAAAGATTTCTCCAGAATTACTGAAAGAGTGGACACAGAGTGGACAGAGAGCTGTTCTAGGGCCCAAAGAATGGAACAGCTAAAAACTATGAATTAAATTAATATTTCTACATATTCAGAGGGGATCCATAGTAAGAAGATTGTTTATATTACTGAGTACTGCATACTTGAGTATCAAAACCTACAGTCACTGGTCCCTGTATCTATACCAAGGAGACACCTATTTCTCTTTTATTTCTTTTATAAAATCAAGATCTCTGAAAACAGGAATCACTTTCACTGGATCTCAGATATTTCATTTCATGTGAGTAGGTCAAATGGCTCTGTGTTCTCTCTGCTGAAAAACAGCAATGTAATTTCAGGCTGTATAATTTTATAGCAAAGACTGCAAGACAGTTTGAAGATGTCATTGACTGTAATACAAATCAATATTAAATTATCTGTACAGGAAACATTTTCAAAAGATGGTCCATCATGCTTTCTCATAGGATCATGGATTTCTAGGATCATTCTTTACTAACTACTATAATCTACTACAGTTTATCTCCCTCTTCAATTATTTACAGGTCGAAACAGCCAAGTGGTACTGCTTTATATATATTCCATGTCACGTACTTGGTTTGTAACTTACTATTTCCACACAAAACCATGAAGGTAAAAGTTTCTGAATAAAGACATTTATTTCCTCTGAGAACGTACATATAGTCATACATCTAAGTGATGCAAAAGGCTGTCCTTTAGACATTCCACCTTTCTTCAAAATAATGCATTAAATAGATATATATGTAAACAGTACTGCAGTGATTACTGTGCAGCTTAATCTTTAAATGGCTATAGTCTGTACATCTTTAGCCTGATGTCTATTACACATTGAGCAGATTAGTCATTTCAAGCCACCTAAAGACCTTCATCACATTTCTATCAGTTTCTGTACATATGAAAGCACATTTCAAAGCCTCCTCATTGCTGCCTTGTAAAATGTCTCATGGCTGTCAAATGGAATTTATTTTTCAGCCGAGCAGTATAAAATATATTTCACAATACAGTAACATAAACACAATAAAAAGAAGAACCTATCAAGTGAGCAGATAAAGGGAAAGGAATTCTTTCCTGTAATTGCCGAAGAGGCAAGACAGTTCAATAGCAGAAAAAAACCAGAAAAATCACAATCAAACCCACACCACAGTTATAACCTCTAAAAAAAGTTCACACATTGAAGCCTCATATGGGTCTGTTTTGATTTGTGAGGAGTGTCACTGGTGGTTGGAAAGGCTTATGCTAAATGTTCCAGACAGCTGATGCAACCACCTCTGCATCTGCCAGTTTGCAGCATGATGCTTCTAGAGCAGTGGGGCTGGCTGCCCTTAAAGACTTGAAGGAGAAAGGGAAAAAGGTGGAGATCCTCCACCGCAAGAACTACTAGCATCAGTATCTCCGCAAACAGCAGCTACCCATGTACAACATTAATCATCACGAGCTGGACCCTTAATGCGCTTTTTAATCCAGTTTGAAAACTGCGAGGTGGCAGCTCACAAAGGTCCAACTCCACAGACAATGAGCATCCACCCGAGTCCGACAGCTTCCCCAGTGCCCGTATTTCAGTGGCATTTCAGCCATCCCCATCGCAGCGGGAAGCGCGCCCTGCCGCCCCTCGGGCTGTCACGGCACCCCCGCCGCGGCTGAGGCACGGCCATGGCAGCCCCAGCCGGCCGAACTTCGGGTCCTCTCCCCGCGTTCCAGGGGCCGCGCTGGGCGAAGGCGGCGGGAGCGCGGCCCGCAGCGCTCCGCTCTGCGGCGGGGTGGCCGAGGACGCGGTTGGGAAGGAGGAGACACGCCGAGAGCCCCGGGGAAGAGGAGGGACCGACAGCGGGAGGGGAAAGGCGAGAGGGGAGTCAGGTCGGAGACTGCACGGTCGGGAGCGAGGGGAAGGGGTGGAAGCCCGGCGGGGGCTCCC
>VYXF01000461.1:208192-224163 GCA_013397295.1 Polioptila caerulea
GGAGCGGAGGCTTTCCACGTTCTGGAGGAGACGAGGAGGAGGAGGAGGGCTGCAGTGGCCGTATCGCGCCCGGCTCGGCTCTGACCTAATTAGCCTGGTTGTGCTTTGTTATCGCCTTCCCTCTTTTGTGCATCCCGCTGCTAAGCAGTGGTGCAGGGCACAAGCTGGAGGGGAAAACTGGGTACAATTTTGGAAAACCAAATTTGGCTTCAATTCCGCCTGACGGTACAGGGTCCATTTATCTGCCGGAGCAGAAGAGACTGCAGTGCTAAAATCAGTTTACAGAGCAGCAACCACAAAGCCAGACCAAATTCTCTGTCTGACCCATTGCATGTTCTTAAATTTGTACTTTAGCCGCTGATGCTGAGTTCTCCAACAGGAAACATTCATGTTCTAGACAATAATAACTATATTTTTTCACTTGAATATTTTCTCTGTGAAGGCTAATTTCCTGAACATTGGAAGTAGGGACCAGGAGCATACTATGCTCTACTGTTTTGTGTACAAAACTCAGTCCAGTGGGTTTACTTCTGACAAATCCATCTCTTTTCTACCCAAAGATAAGCTGATCGTCAGAGCATTAAGCAGATGCCATTTATTTGTCACACTAATCACAATAATTTTTTAATTGCAGCACTGTTTGATTAATAAAACACATATACAAGGTCCACCAAAACTCGTGGCCTAATTAGCATCAGCCAAACTAAATATGATAATAGCAGAAAGAAATATTAAAAACCTGGAGGATGTAAAGGGTGATAGCAAAGGCAGCCTTTGTGCAGCCATGAATCCTTGGTGCAGGCTGAGCAATGAGAGGTAAGAGCAGATATTCTTCCAAATTCCAGCTGTACAGAGGACAATTACGCAAATGACATTGCAGCTCTCCTTGCCAGCTATTAAGTTCACTTTAAAAGTTTTTTTTTTTTTTTTCCAGGGAAGAGAATTGTACATGCTTTGCAGTCCACACAGATTAAAGAACTAGTTGCATCTTTAGGAGAAGGCATTTTCTCCAGAAAAGGCATGGGAGCTTTTGAGTTTTGGTTAAGTTTGGGGGATTTGTTTGGATTGTTTTGGGCTGGTTTTTTGTTTGTTAGCACACGGCTAGAATGACTGTGAAAACAAGGACAAACAGAAAACATAGGAGTTGGTAATGTCTTCTGTGAGAGGGACAAAGATTAAAGCTAGGGAAAAGCAGAGCAGAACAGAAATATCAGGTATTTGATGGGGTTAAGAATGTGCATCTGGAGAAGCTGAAATGGCCATGGCTAAAATCAGCTGTCTTCTGTTTACTGGCGTTTATGCAGTGGAAAACAGGCAGCGGTGGATAAGGCAGCAATTATCTACAAAGAATGCCAGGTGATACAGCTCCGGGGTAGTTCATGGTCAGGGGACAGCAGAAATGAAGTTTCAGAGCTTCATGGGGAAATGTGTTACTACAGCCCAGATACGTGAGGACACTGTTGTAGACTGCTTTGAGAACTGCCAAATCGTGGTCTGAAGTTCTTGGTTGAACTTCAGAATACAAAGAATGTGGTGCTGAGTGCTCATAAGCTGACAGGTTACGAGTGCTAGTACACTTAGTTTCCTTCTAAGAAAAACAAAACAGGGAAGAAGAAGAAATAAAGACTGATGGATGCACTTTGTGGGGATTTTCCTAAGGAGAAGGCAAGAATGAGATCTGAAAGAAAACATTCTACTGAAGACATCTGGAAATAAAGAGTGTTTTCCTAGAATCCATCTTCATGTAAACAGCAACTGTGGTTCTCATAAGTACATTGTGCAATCCTGAGTGAGGAGAGAAGCATCCAGAAGGAAATAAAAACTTTAGGAAATGAGGAGTGGGAAATGCAGCCTATATAATTCCAGCATTTACAACTGCTACAGTCTCCAGCTTAACTGTGTCAAGTTAGAGGTAATGGCTGATGGCTGCCCGTGAGAGGAGCAGCGATGCACTCTGCCACAATGGCTCCTGGAAGTGATGAAAGAACAAATCTGGCTAAGAGAGTATTTGATTTCAACCACAACAGCTAAAGCTGATCTCCAAGTTCCTCCCCAGTGTCTCCTTGCAACGACTTAGAACTTTCTTAAACAGTCTTTTGCTCTAAAGATTAATCTCATCCCCAAACATGTGTCACTGTTAATGTAATGATGAAACCAATTAGGTTCCATTTTCAACCAGAATATATTCTAATTAAA
This sequence comes from Polioptila caerulea, assembly GCA_013397295.1. Taxonomy (NCBI): domain Eukaryota; kingdom Metazoa; phylum Chordata; class Aves; order Passeriformes; family Certhiidae; genus Polioptila; species Polioptila caerulea. The sequence goes on from VYXF01000461.1 coordinate 210,389, forward strand.
GATCTACTTCCATTGGAATATCTGTGAAGCTGACATTAAAGAAGTTCAAAATTCCCTGTTCAATATTTACCATTGAATTTAAAAAATAAGCCTGTAACTTAATACTGCAAACTTTTACAGTGCAGTGATCTCGGTGATGATGATTGAGAGTTTGAAAATAATACTCAGTTTTTATTAAAAAAAGGTTAGAAGATATATTTATCTTATTGTAATCATTTACATGAGCTTCAGCTAGAGTATTTTTTAATATTTTAAAAATTATACTAAAAAGTGTTTTTCCAAATTAATCAATGAAGAATGCTTGGGTCAAAAAAAAAAAATCAAATTTAGCATCACACAAGGCAACCTCTGCTTCTGTCTTTTTAATACATTGATTATTCAGCCAACTTAGTAATAAGATTGCAAATTGTGCAATACAGACAGCATGGCATTGCAAATGAAACTTTAAACCAAATTACTAATTTCTTAACTTTTCATACTAATGGAAATGTTTGGATTTAATTACTTATTTTATGTTAGTTGCAAGGACACATAAAAACTTTTAAATTGAAACAGTTTATGCCGTCTGGTGGTACCAGCTCCTGTTATCATGACTTAATACTCACAAGGTTAAAATGCTTCCCCCATTTATGCACCACACAAGGTATAGGATTAAGAAGGAAGATAAACACTGAGGTATGTTCTGGAAGCAAGTAGATACCCAAAACAGTAAAAAGCTGACTTCCTACAAAATGTTAAGGAAAACAGTACTCCATAATTTTGTCCATGGCCAGAGTTCACTGAGTATTAATGAAACAATATTAAATTCTACATTTTTTTCCTTTACATTAGTTCTTACGGATCTTCTCTAACTGCTCAGTAGTGATTAAAATATGATGAAAACACAGTTGAGTTCTTGATGCGAATGCCTGAGAAGCACTGTCTGTGCTGCCATGTCAGAGGAGTTTTAGGGCAACCCAGTTGAACCCAATCACTGGGGATGCACTGGCTCTCACAGTGTTGTAAGAGAAGCCCCATTCGTGCTGTACAGATTAACTTAAACATCGGGAGTTCTACCCTAAGGCAGACAAAGTCGAATGCAATGCAGAATAGAAGGGAAATGTATTTAAACCATTTCACTTCAGGAACCAAGGGAACTGCTGTACTCTGCACCATTTGTGGCCTTTGCATTGGTTGAGCTGAAAGAGACAGACGTGTTTATGATGAGCTCGTTATTGTTATGACACAGTCATGGATATTTGAACAAGACTTTTTTTTCTAGTTAAGAGACTAGCTTGAGTTTTGGGAGATCTTTCTGCAAAACCAGAGGTACCACAGGATGTGGGTGAGAGGGTGAGCAAGTCGCCAAATTACCCTGTGCCTTACATTCTGTTTGCAGTCTGTGTCAAACATTCACTCCATTCTTCGCCCGCGCAGGGCACCACAATCACTCGCTAAGAATCTGCCGAGTTCGGTTCACACAAAAGGGCTGAAACAAATGGAAGCAGCGAAGCAGCGGCAGCGCATCAGTTGTGGCTGCAGAGAGGCCGGGTGCTGCGTCCTAATTCACAAATGCTAACAAACCAAGAATCTATTTTACATCCTCAGACAGCGCGTTAGGGCTACAGAAATGCAGTGAAGTTTAAGCCGTCCACCAAAACTTCTTTGCTCTTCCCCAGCCCTCAACATACACTGTTCCAATTGCTTGCAAAACCCCCTTGTAATGCCACCCTTAGCCCCATCACAGGGCCTTGACTGCTTTGCAACACAAATGAAAGACTCTTCAATTTAGGTCGCACTAGGCCACACTCAAGCACAAAGGCTAAATAAACGGCCATTGTTCATGGGCCACCAAGATGAAAAGCACTTGATTGTTGTCATCAATTAAATCAGCTCTCTAGCTTTAGTGGCTATTAACCTTTTCAGCAAATTCTTAAATATTTATTTCAACAGAGTGGCTACAATTCTGTACTTTTACAGTGGCTGTCCTGGTGTAACAGCACTTCCCTGGAACACTGCTGAATGTAGCGTGCCCTTGTTTATCCTTTCAGCTGGGCCATGCGCTGCACTGGCTCAGCTGCTCCTGACAGCTGCAGGCACCCTCATTCACTTCTGGAAATCTATAGGGCTATACACTATTCTAAGATTGTGCAAATGAAGTATTTAACTGGCACTAACATATAGGCATTTAATGCTTCTGCATTTGAGCCTGCCCTTTCATGGTTTCATGTGCAGCAGGCAATGCTCCCACTGTTGCCAATGGATGCCCACAAAAGATGCGGCCAGACTGCTCATGAAAATGGTTTGTGTTTGCAGCTAAACATATCACCATGAATTTGGGTAATAACCTTTTCCTCATGTTTAGATAGGTCTGAGAGTATCCTTTCCTACATAATTGCCCCATTTTCTATATTTTCTTTATTCTGGTTTACCTCAAGATGCCCAGCTAACAGAGATGATTGCATACTAAAAGCAATTTGGTTTTTTCCATCATTCTTCATTCTTCTTGTGAGGCACCTCTTGTTGGTCCAGCTCTACAGATCTATTTAATACATGGTTTATGTAAATAGTCTTCTCACTGATGGCACTGTGTTCACTCTAGGGTGGAGGTAGTTAAGAATCCCACTTCTATTCATACATTATTTATCATAAACTTCCATCCCATGCAGTTCCTAACTATCCTGGAGTCCCTCTGGCAATGGTCACTCTTCACTGTGCAAGCAGATGAACAAGGAATGGAAAAATTGTACCTCTATAAAATATTGACCAGCTACAATTCTTTCATTAGGACATTCCCTTTCAGTTTTCTCCTCTCATTTTCAGGGCAGTATTTGCCATTCCTCCCCTTTCTCCTTAAACACCAAGGCCAGCCTGCTTTGGCTGCAGTTTAGTAAGAATAATTGTGGGTGTCTTTTTACCAGCTTCACCAACCAGCCATGGTTGGTCCTGATGGAATTCAAACCATTGATTTTAAACATTTATAGATAATTTGGAACAAATGTGGGTTTTTTCCTGCCATGCAAACAAAAATTTAAAGTTTAATTAACACAGACAACAGCCATCTTGTTTCTAAAGACTTTAGGGACATATTGCACTGTCTTAAGGCACATCTTAAGTAAGTTAAGGGTACATCCCTCAGGCTTCATTCCAATACAACCCTAAATGCCCCTAAATTTTCCTATTTTTGGAACAAAACTATTCCAAAGCATTAAATGTCCACATTCCCATCTATACACAGTTGTATTTTAGACAAGTTCTACAGCTTATAAACCATCTAGCAAATCTTTCCAGTGTCTCAAGCTCCTGCTGCTGCTTCCATCACACCCAGCAGCACCTTGAGCTGCCCCACACCCTTGTGTGGTCCTGTGTGAGGGTGAGCTGGTTCAAGTCAAGTGCTGGCTGGCCAGATGGCCCAGGCTGGACCCCACCCGGGGGCTCTCAAGCAGCACACCAGCTTCCTTGCCCTTTCCCACCTACTGACTTGCAAGCAGCTTTCAGGGCCATCCTACCCTTGACCTTTGCTCTACCATCACCTTCCACTGAAATCTCCTGGAGGCTTCAAAAATCATGATGGCATAAGAGATGATGAAGGTGAATAAAGAAAACTATTGCATGAGCTTTTTTTCCGTAAGAAAGCACATGAATAATTCAAAAAGCACAGGCAATTTACCCATAATCAAATATATGATATTAGGTTCTACACTTCTGATGTCTCAAATTTGTAATTTAATGAAACTAGAGAATAAGTAATTTTATTGAACTTTTGAACCCCATGAACCAAACACTTTCACATGAACCAAACACTTACAGTACTTATCTCAACAGATACCCATCAGCACTATTTTGATTGGATTTTCCTTACACACAGAAAACATCTTTCTCACAAAAGGACCAGACCACATTGTTATTTTGAATTAGTCCATGTATTGGAGCTTCCTTCACAATTTGTCATGTTTATCACAAACTATTTGTAAATGGTGGACCCTCTGCCTGTCCATATGCAGATTAACACTTACAGTGCAATACATTGTCAGAATTAATAGGTGATGTGTCTCTACTGCATAATTCAGAAAAACATTAAAGTGTCAGCACCCTTGATCTCCTGTAAAAATGGAAGGTTCTTCCTTGGCTTTGAATCCATCTCTGTGGTCTGGATGAAATGCCAGCTCTTCAGTCAAGCCGGGGTGATTCATTCTGGCTGATGACCCCGCTGTGGAAGCCCCAGCACTCCCTGCTGAAATATTCCTCAAGTCATGTAGCACTGACAAAGCAAAGTTGAGCAACTTCATTTATTTTCCTCTCTTGGCAGATGGTAATGCCAATGCTGATGGGGGTTTGTAGAACTAAGAGCAAGGCTCAGATAGATGTCCCACTTGTGGTGTATTTCTTAGGTGATTGAAAAGTTTTCTTATTTGTGAAAATTGACAGAGGAAGAGTATTAATCTGATAAATTTAGATTCTTCTGAGTCCATCTTGTGATGTTTCAGGACATGCCAAATTTCTGACTGAGAAGACAAACACTTTTGAATTTAATAATAAACATTAATGATATTTATAAGCCATGCTTTTACTGTACTGTGACAATGTCACAGTATTTTTTTAATTCATCTTCATAATACTTTTCTGAAACTATTTTGAGTGCATTCACAGACATGAAACTGGGATGAGAAAGATCTGTGAGACTGTTGCAAGATTATAAAGGATAGAATTTTTGTTGCAAATTATAGAAATAAAATTACAATATATATATATAAAAAACAACATAATTTTGAATTTTCTGATTCCAAGGCTAGTTCTCCAGTTTTGGACCAGCTTAATGAGTTTGTTGTTTCTAATATAAATAAATAATACACTAATAAAAACTGTGAAGTTTCATCTGTAGGTTTAACTGTTTTGTATCTTTGTTGTTTCCTAAATTATGAGTCTTATCTTAATATGGTTCTTCCCTTCCTTGGGATTTCATGTCTGTCAGAAGCATTGTCGTACCAGAAAAGTGTTTCACATAGACAGCAAAATGTTCATAGCATTTAAAACCTTTCCAGTTCTTGTGTTTCACAACTCTTTATAAATCAATGTGTATTTAGTTTGGTGGAAAGCTACCCAAATAAAAATATTGCATTTGCAGTTCTGGTCTCTGGGGCTTATGAGAAACTTATGAAAGTACTCACTGATGGTGGGATAATATTTCTATCAGATGCTAGAAGTATTTATTGCATCATTTCATGAATTTTTACTCTTTTAAAAATAATTTGATGTTTATAAAGCATTTTTGCTTCCATTTTCACTAGGGGAGACACAAAGACATCAAATCTCCAAACATATGTTCCAAGGGGACCTAAAAACTGTAAATAAACAAGGCAAAGTCTGAGCTGTAATCAACACATCTCTAGCAATGAAGAATGTTAACAATTTTTTCCCCAGAGGACTTAGAGACTAGCAAGTATTTGCTAAACCTTGCAATCATCTTTAGAATTTATAGTTTCAGATTTTCATACTTTTATACTGGCTCATGAAATATATTAGGAATTCACAAAAGTTTTATAGTTTTTGTTTATTATATTTTTTAGTACATTTATGGCCTTAGACTCCCTACAAAGCCTAAGGAATGCCAGCATGTGGGACAACAGCTGTAGGGCAGAATTTTGAGAATATCACAGAGAGTTCTGTGTGTGGGACAGCAGCAGCCTCTTGGACAGAACAACACATGGGCAATGTGGATACTCAGACCCCATCACAGCCTACGGCTTCTTCACCAGGGGAAGAGGAGGGGCAGGCACTGATGTCTTCTCTGTGGTGACAGTGACAGGACCCGAGGGAACGGCAAGAAGCGGCGTAAGGGCAGGTTTAGGTCGACATTAGAAAAAGCACTGGAACACGTTCCCCTGGGAAGCGCTCACAGCTCCAGCCTGGCAGAGTTCAGGAAGCGTTCGGACGATGCCCACGGGCACACGGTGTGACTCCTGGGGATGGTGCTGTGCAGGGCGGGGAATTGGGGATCCTTGAGGGTCCCTTCCAAATCAGCACATTCTGTGATTCCTGGTGCCTCAAGAGCAGCCTCGTGTAGGCGGCGCCTCTGGCCGGGTGTGCCGGTGCTGTCAGGCCGGGCGGTGCGGGCTTCGGGCTCCGGGCGGTGCGGGCCCCGGGCGGTGCGGGCTCCGGGCGGTGCGGGCTCCGGGCGGTGCGGGCTCCGGGCGGTGCGTGGTTCGGGATGCGTGGTTCGGGGTCCGGGGTCCGGGGTCGGGGTCGGGGCGGAGCGGGGCACAGCGCCCCCTAGCGCGCGGCCTTGGGCCGGGCTCCCGGGCCGAGCGGCGCCGGGCGGGACGCGGGGGGGGCTCGGTACCGGCAAAAGCCCGCGGGATGCCGGCAGCCCGACACCCCGGGAAACATCATCTCAGCCTTTTCATTCCCGTTCTGACGTCTGAAACGTTTGATGCTGCGAGGTGCCAGGTGCTCCTCGCTGCCGAGGTGCCGTGAGGGCGATGATGTCCCACGGGAGACGGAGCCCCGCACATCCCGCGGCACCGCTCCCTGCCTGGCTCATTATCGGCTCCCTTTGCTGATGGGCTCCATTTCTAGAAACCTTCCGGATTTCGGCCTTTCCGCACGCCACCATGGTGGCAGAATCACCGAATGCTTTGGCCTGGAAGGGACCTTAAATATCTATTTCCAACCCCCCGCCATGGGCAAGGACACTACAACATCATTCTGAATGCTAAATAAAATAAAATATAATTTTTGTTCCTTATTTCTCATTTGTATTTAAAAAGAAAGAGACAGCAGACCATGCTGAAAGCCGTTCTACCTTTTAATATATTTTTTCATACTATTTGTTTTAATCATGGTCACCACATATAATATATTTAACAGCAGTTTCTTTAACTACTGATTTGTATTTTCTTATCAGCCCTGGACATTTTCCCCATCTCAGAATCCAATTAAGTATTTGAAACATCCACAAAAGAAGTAAAATTAATCTGAGATAACTGAAAATTTGAATAATTAAAATAACTGAAATGAATACTTGTTGATATGTTTACATGAGTATTTAACAGAACTAAGAAAATTCACCATATTTTTTTTTACATATTTATACAAGATTTTAACCACAGCTGTCAGTTTTTAGTACAGTGCCAGTTACCAGTAAAAGGGAAAAAATCTCTTTTTAAAATATACATTGTTAAATCAGTGGATAGGTTGCTTTGTCCTTTTAATTTATTTTTTTTTTCTTTCTTTCTTTCCAGTTAAAGTAGGTTCTTAACAGGATACAGTAAGATAGAGATATCAACTCATTTCTTAGCCTGATAAAGAGATGAAGATATTCCTAAAAAAACCCACATGTTCAATATAAAGTCCTTTTGCAAAATGTATATATGACCAACCCATCTGGGAGCAGCTAAGCACATTTGTGTGGGTGGTGGGTGTTCTTGTAGGCATAAATAAACAAGGACATCATCAACTCAAATGAGGGGATCTGGTGGACTGTGGATTCTAAAGGCCTCCAAACAGGGAGGAACTTTTTTTCAAAACAGCCTAGTTAAAATTTAAAGTAATTCCATGTTTATATGAAGAACACTGATATTTTACGTCACTTTTCAGCTCAGCCTCTTCAGTTTATCAAAGGAAAAGACAAGACATGGCTTCAGACACAGCTGGTCACATGGCTGCTCACAGAAAAAACCTTCATAATGACCTTTCTTCAGTCGGCCATTCAATCATGGCATGATTCAAATCCAGGAGTCAATTTTTATGTCTCAGTTTTTCCTTCCCTGTGTACATTCAGGAAGCTGAGAAAATTGCTTAGGAAGGATCACATCTTCTCCTGAACAACATTTATTTTATGGTTAAAAGGTGAGCATTACACATCTTTTGACATGGGTCACTTGGCCTTGCCTTGTGTCTGATGATTCAATTCTTATGAATAGTCCTTTTCATGGGTGTGACAGTCACCCAGGTACTTTTACTTGCACAACTGTTTTCATGCTGCTGTCCCTGCCCCTGTTTATCTCCCCATCTCTGATCCTTTCCTATTAGATTAGTTTAAATAGTTGAAGGATCAGAGGAAAGGGATCATCTATGCTGTGGTTCTTTGTATCTTAAAAATACAGATGCTTACAATTTATGAAAAAATGAATGACTAAGGTACCACTCTCATCTAGAAAACCAGCCTAAGCAGAAAACTTGAAAAGAGTTTGTTCATAAAGAGGAAGCTGATGTGGTAGACTTTGGACTCCATCCCTTTGGGAATAGACTGACTGCCATGAGGATGGAGCACAGGATCCCAGCAAGCTGTAGGTTTTTGTTTTATGCACCTAAGCTCACACAGGATGGAAAAAATGGCTTTATTTCCTCTGTGTCACTTTGTTTATATAATCTCCTGTGTTGCTGTAATGACTCCCTTCTCCAGGAAGAATACCAGTGAGCTATTTTCTCTCTGGAGTTCTGCAGCTCTGTAGTTTGGTTTCTGAAAGCTATAGATGAAAAAGGTGGGGATAGGGGCAGATCTTATGAAGAAAGAACTGTTTTCCCTTTCAAGTTTGTCACCTATGAATATTTTCTTTCCCTTTTCACTTAAACATGCTCACAAACACAAAAACACCTAAATTAGACCTATCTCTCTCTCAGGTGGAGAGATGAAACACTGCTATGTTGGGTTAGAAAAAGAAGATGCAATACATGCCCTCAGATAAATTATATAATGATCTCACTATCAAGTCTTGTCTTCGACACAAAGGTAAAGAAGTACTACTCTAAAACACTGGATTGTCCTGCATTTTGCATAGCATAGAACTCCATCAGGCTGCTCACAGAGAAAGATTCTTGTGAGTCTTATGGATAAACATTTTTACTCAGCACTAGTGTGCACAGTAATGATTTGCCATGGACTTCCAAATTCGTACATCCTGTTTCTTCCCTAAAAAAGGTTCCTGGAGATGTCTGTCCCTTTCTCAGTAGCGGTGCACTCACAGCAAGTGGAAATATTATTTGTACAAAAAAAAAAAAAAACAAAAAAACAAAAAAAAAAGGAACGAGAAAAGACAACCTCACAGAAGTAATTTTCTTTCCAAATCATCATGTTTGACAGTTCTGTTTTACACTTATGGAAGATTCTCAACAGTGCCTCACCCTAACTGGCTTGCAAGTGACCTACCTCAGTCACACCATAAAGAGTTAGCAAACTCAGCCTAAACTGTGACTTTCCAAGATGCTTATTTCATGGTTATTCCAGGAAATTAATTGGGATACATTGGACAAAAATTGCAAAGAGGCTGGAGAACTGTGGTTGTCTCCCTGAAAGAATAAATAAGCACAGGAGTTTAGTCTTCAAGGACAGCCAACAATTCAAAAGGACAAACTGGCATCATTTTAGGCTGAGTTCTAATGGTAGGTAAACATAAAAACCCCCGAGATCATTTAGTGTTTAGCCTCCAGAAAGCTCCGTGGCTTTGTTAAACAGCTTTGGACCATGAAACTTGTGAAATTTCTGCAGGGGTGTTAGCACTTCCTGGCTTTGGCAAGGCAGGAAGCATTGCACAAAACAGCCCTTATCAGGGTATTTTGGTGCTGTCAGTCCCAGTGCCAGCAAAGCCCAAGAAGTCTCAGGCAATTATAAATGCTAACACACAAAAGAAAAAGTGGAAGTCTCTGAATATAAAGAAAGCATAAACTTAGAATGCTTTTTAAAAATTTAAACCAACCCAAGTCTACCCTGAATTAATGTGTTTCCCCTTAATTTCAATACTGTCATACATTAAACTGTGAAATAGCAGAGAAATACTTGCCTTGTAAATCCTTTAGCAGAAAACATGCTTTAAATAATTTGCCTTAGTGAAAAAAATCCAGAACTATGTACATTACAAGGCAAACATTAATAAAAACATATAGGTATGATAATAGTAAGGAAAAAATTGATCTCCCTGTTACATTGTCATTATTATTTGCTACGTATTAATGATGCTTTGTATAAGAAGCTTTATTTCTGCCTTCAAAAGGATTACAATCTAAACTAACACAGACCCAGAACAGATGGTATAAACAGGGAAGGTAAAAGTAGAGAACAATAGACAAGCCCAATCTACATATATTCCATCTGTTTAAAATTAATGCTTTCATCACATTTTGTTGGAAATAAAAATTAATATCTCCACCTGGTCATGAGAGAAGTACATGGATGGAGGGGAAAAATGCTGACTCTTTCTTGGCCTGCTGTCTTTCAACAAAAATATATTCCCAGGCATCCTCATGGTAGTAGGAGCAGGTGAAGAGCTGATAGGATGAAATGTTAGTCATTCTCCAGCATTATCCTGACCAGCCCACTAGAAATTTTAAGCATAATTCAATGATAATGTATAAAAATTAATTATAGTGATTCATCCACCGCACCTGCATTTTTCTGAACAGGGACAGGGCATTCATGCTCTCAAGAAGGGAGATAAATTTCTGCCAAACCTTACTTACTTTTCTTTCTTTCCTACTTTTTAGCTTACAACAGCTCTTCAGTGGTGAAAAACACACATAGTTATGAGGCGTGGATGTCTCTTTAGAGCTTGGAAGGCCCTTTCAACAGCATGTGAGCATTCAGTGCTGAAAAGTACTTCACCTTGGCTTTGGCTGAAGGCAAAATCCAAAATGAGCCAGTGTGTCCGATCAGAACACATGAGATACATGAGAATGAGTGACACAGAGGGCATAAACCTTTTACAGCTCCTCTGCCTCTTCATTCAAGCTGCAAAATACATGTTCTCCTGTTATTGCTGTCCTTGGTTCACTACTTCCTTACTAACAGCTTACAACACTCAGAAACTGTGCAGTGACAGTTTCCTTTGTAAAACCCTTCCCAAAGGCCCTGGAGCAGGGTAGGATTTGCAGCACACTAGGAAAGCAGGCACACATGCGTTCATGCATGGGACAGATCCAAATATAAATTCATTAATATAGGAAAAATTGAAGCCATGAAGTCCACATCAACTTCTACACAGAGATCTCTATACAGATAGATTGGAAAACAAAGAAAATCTACATCCTTCTGCAAAGCGGAAGAATTTCAGAGTGATGAGATAGAAAGAAAGAGGGCAAAACAGAGAAGTTTTTCAAAGCCATTTCATTATTGCACATACTTGAACAAAATCCAGATAAATTTCAAAGTATTCCATGAACAGCACACCCACCAAAGTTTGATTACCTGTGTGTTTGTGCATTGGAAACCTTTCATCACCAGCTACCCAACTCCATGTCCCTTACAACTGCACAAGTCCTGTGACAAAGCCAGTTCTCGCTGTGTTCCCAGCCACTCTCACTCCCTGACACTACCTCCACAGCACTCCTCTGCCTCCATCTACTGCTCCAGCCAGAGGCAGCAGATCCAGACAACTGGTTTCTAGTCAGGAAAGTGCTCGCTGGCCAGGCAACTTTTGCTGATGGAGTGGTGACAGTCTGACAGCACAGATCCCTGCTGAGCTCATTGTGCAGCTTCTCCCTTCCTGGGACACTGCTGGGTGTCTCTTTCCATCTCCATCTCCCTTTCTCTTCATCTGATTTTCACAAAACCTGTTGGAATTTCATGGGTGAGATTTCTGCCTTTCTGCCTAGTTTCAAGTAATCTCCCACAATTTCAGCACCAGGGTTGAGAATTACTAGAGGATGCACACAAAGCACAACTTCAGAACATTGTTTCTGGATGACACCCCAGCTCCTAGAAAGGCATGTAAAGGCTCTTCAGAGAAAATGTTGCTCATCAGCATTGGTACCAAACAAGAATGATGGGATCAGTGCTGACCTTCTCAATTCTCCTTTCAGTTTGTGATGGCTCCATGACAACTCAAGTATATTATAAAATAATAGCAGTGTAGCTGTACTGAACATAGCTATTACAGACACTGTGGTAAATTCTCATAGGTGAATAGTGATACTACAAATTATTTTCTGTATATTCAAAGACAGCTCTTCTATAGAGCAATCCCATGACAATGAACCTCTGTTGCTAGTTACCACATTTATTTTAATTCAGTGCAATAGCTCCAACAGCATAACCCAGCAACGAGCTCAGCTGATGAAGTCAAACTGAAAAAAAAAATGTACTTTCTGAGCCAGTTAGTTCTAGCATCTCTCTGAATAGGATTTAGAACAGTGAATCTTTGTAATTCTGCTATTTGGTCTAGTGTTTGCTGTGGGTTCTGCAAGCATTTGTGCCTCCAGAGGAGAATTTTTCCATGACTCCTTTGGTTGCCCTACAGTAACTCTATTTGATAAAGCAGATTGCTGAACCCCAAATTAGAAAAAGATATATTTTTTGAAAGAAGATATATCTTTCTTCTAATTCATTCCTCAACTCTTTGCAAATATTTCTAGCTACAGTATCTTAGTTATGGTGTTTATAAAGGATGAGTGATCTCTTAGAATCTTAATGAGATCTGCAGTAACCAGAGAAAATGAAATGATAATCGAAGGCAAAGTGGAGTTCTGATTACATTCTAACAGTAGCATTTTCACAAGAGAAAGGCCATTCTAACTTATACACAGGATGGATTTTTTTTTTTTTTGAGATGCTTCAAGAGCTAAAAAAATAGATAACAAGATGGGAATAATTAAGCAGTTCTTAAGAAATCTTTTGAGATAATGAGTAGGATACCAGTCTACAAATTCTGCAATCTTGGTAAAGGCAGAAGAGCAAGTATTGCAGCTTTTCAAAGGATACACAAGAAAAGCCTGTGGGACGTCAATTTATGAGGAAAGATGATAGTAACAACTTTTTATAGCAAGAACAGAGATGTTGCTGGACAAAATTGTTCCCACACAACTTCACTTGCAATAAGCTTTTAAGTGTTGAAGAATAATGGGTAGATTTTCATTCTACAGAAAATTTTAAAGCGTCTTTTTTCCCTTTTCCTTCAGGGAATCAGGTTGAAGAAGAGAACCTGACAAAAAATTTACATTGATTTGTCAGCAAAAGTTGAGATTTTTTTTGGATTCTTTTTGTACCATTTAAGATTTTTTTTTGGGGAAATCATTAAAAACATTTTCTTGCTTTAAGTAACAATTCACAAAAACAGGAGTTTTCTTCTAAAACATACTGTATCAGAAGTGTCAGTGTAAGCAGAGCACTGGATCCATGTCCCATTTATTTTTGAGAAATTGTGCATAAGCTGCTAAAGATGCAGACAACATGTTCTGAACAGATATTTAATGGGCAATGCCAAAATAGAAGAAACTGAAGCTTGTGCTGGTATACCAAACCTATCTCCAAATAGAATAAATAAGATAATATTAAGAAATCAAATATAGTCATCAAGTTAATTAGAAGAGATATAAAAAGCAAAGCTGAAGGCATTAGCTGAACACTATAGAAGACAAGTGAAGAGATAAATCTGAGAACTCCTGTAAACTTTATGTCACAGAAATGGACAGGACAGAGCACAGCAATCATAAACATTCCAAAACTTGTGCTCTAGGAATCTATTAGGGCATCAATCTTTAGACACTGACATAAATTTGGAGTTTTGTTAGGAATTCCAGGTGGTAACACATTATCTCTAAATATTTATGAGAATGCATTAGTATTCAGAAGGGATTCACTGATTTCCTGCTGGAGGCATTGGAAGCCTTTGGAGGTCAGATTTTTAAAAATCAAGGTGTTTATTTTGATTTCAAGGACTGAACTCAACAGCTTGTTCAGAGTTTGACCAGATGGGTAAATTGATTATGTAATTGTAATGAAATTTCAGAGTATATCCTTTACACCTGATTATGCCATAGGAAATACATCAGTAAATGGAATCTCCTGGTTTTCTTTTTTTTTTTTT
>VYXF01000461.1:224231-269759 GCA_013397295.1 Polioptila caerulea
GAAAATCTAGACAGAAATGAAAACCCTTTCTCAGTGCCTGGTCTTACTGACTTTTTAGCAAAAATATGATTAAATATTTACGATGTTGATACTAAGATTTTGAAATAACACTAAAATATTTACTACATAATGTATTTTTGTATTTTTCTTTGTGCTGACAGCTGCTTTGTGCTATCAGTGATGGAATCACATACTATAGAAAAGGAAAGGCCAATTAGATCATCTCCTGTGTTGCTTCCCTCCTCCAAAACCAAAGAGCTCCTCCCTGCATGGAATTTTTAAAAGGACCCCTATGTTTATGTTTATCCACCTGAATTCCTCATTTTTCAAGACTATGGTTAAAATTTCTGTACATTTTTATAACAAAGGTTTCCATAAGAAAAGCAACAGATCCTCTACCTTGGAAAGCTATTAAAAATATCATCATCATCAAAACTTTTTACAACCATTTTCAGTTTTCCCAATGGTTATAAGCAGCAACAGCATAAAGAGATAATTGCTGAGTGACAATGGGATAAATTCAACCAAATTGCAGTATGCTAATGTTATGCAATGTTACTTTGTACATGTATTTATTAATATGAGAGACCTTTCCTTTATTTACCTCAGACCACTTTCATCAGATTCTTGGTGGAAATGCTGTCATTTCTGAAAGGATTTGTCTACATGGTATTGCATGATGCTATGTGTCTCTAAATGCTGATTTTTTCCCCCCTCTTTACCTATTATGCTTGTCACAGGAGTCTCTAGCCTGAAATCAGCATAAATGAGTGTGGCTGGCACTGTGTGCATGCACAGTCACACAGCCTCATCTGTGAATCTGCAGCAATTAATTATATTTATAGTGAAATATCTGCAGAACATTTGCATGTATGAATTATGTATTGAGGAAAAAGCAGTACACTATGGTTTATGCATTTTTTGTTCTCATGAGAGCCCCTTTGTATCTGGAATATATGCTGTGAAGCAAACCAGATTTTTATTAATTTGTCTATCATCCTAATGATGAAATATAATTTTAAATAAAGACATCATTTTTAGAAGTGTTTTTCAAATAGTTATTTATCATAATTTTACCCTTAAATTTTCAAATAAATTGTCCATTACTCTTTAATGTATTTTTTTTCTTTAACATTAAGTTCTTCTAGCAAATACCAAGGAGAAAAACCGTGAATCATCCATGAATACAGGCCAGAGTTTAAGGCAATGAAGTATGCATGAAATATAAGCATGATGTGATTATCCCTCTTATTATGGTTATTACAATACATAATGAGCAGTGTCAGTCTGTTATCTTATCATTTTATTATTTTGTGGATTCACCCAAGAGTAAAATGTAAATGTAGTAACAGAAGTAATGAGTCAATGGGCTGGGAAGCATGATAAAGAAATAATAAGAAGGTAGTATGCTGCAAAGACTATTCTGAGCCAGACTAATTGTATGCTCTGAAATTAATTATCTGCTACAAATATGACAGGTGGCTAAGTTAGCTGTGAAAGAAAACAGGACAGAATATTCAGAAAACCTTTTTTCTTTGCTGAAGAACTTTTGGAGACAATATTGAATTAAAGATTCATACACTGAAATTAATCTGCTTGAGGCTCCTGTTAAGAACTTATTCTTATTTTTCCCATACTGTCCTAAATAGAGGTGCACCAAATACAGCTTTAAATTTTTTGTGATTTAGTGCCTGCATATGAGTAACTTTAATTTCCAGTGTACAGCAGTATTTTTCCAAAAAGCAAGAAAAAACACCTAAGAAATAATAAGAAATCAGATAGTTCCTTTTTAAAAATGGTATAAAATACAGTAGCTGTGAAAAAGCATAAATAAATTTAATTAAAACCTGAATTTCTTTAATGATAGGGCCAGAATTTATTGCAGCTCTCTCATGGTGTGACTATTACATATAGTCCATGTGCCTGTTTGCTTGGGTAGGGTTTTGCAGCCTACAGAAAGATATTGAATATTAAAACTGAAATTATTTAAATCAAATCTTCTGTGAATATTGCTACCTAATTATCCTAGTTGTTTACAGTTACCAAAGAATCTTCACAGTTTAATACAAACCATTAAAAACTAAAAATTATTATAACACTTGAGGAGAATTCTAAGATGAGATTGTTTTTCTTACAAAATCACCGTCAGCATAGCCACACAGTCCAGTATTCCGTAATTTATTTTGCTGTAGAACAGTACTCAGCCTGGAATTATCTTAGTTAGAGAGGAGGAGGGGATTATATTATTCTTCAAGGTTCTGTTGCAGGAAACATATTAACATTCATTGACCTTGCAGTGGTAATTTGCACTGATGAGCGTCATTATATGACTGGTATATTAAAGCAGCTTATTAGAGATAGGAAGCATCCTATGCTATTCAGAGACACTATTACTGTTTGAGATGTGGCTGTCATGGAGTCTTTACATACAGGAGATATTTGGAACAGTGGAAAACTACTAGAATAGCCTGGCTAAGCCATCAAGTTATTGCAGCTCACAGTTCAACCTCTGAAAATCAGATCATAGCCAAAAATCATGTTGATACCTTTCTGGTAAATAAATATCCCATCTTTCCAGTTTTAGCCACAGAACTACCTTCCATTAGTGGATGAGTAAAAATTAAATGGTATAGTGAATGAGAAATACATGTTTGGGAGTACAGAGTCACTCTCCGTTCTGACCATGGAGATGCTGGCCGAAAATAGAACTGTGATTGCAGTATTCTAAATAGAGAGTCACCCTGCAAGCTCTTCTTAGGAGGTGCAACACATCTCATTACCACATTTTGGAAGAAATATGTTCTTAACAGTGGATTTTCTTCTTGTATTGAGGCCATGAATATAATTACCACTTGATAATTTACAGTGTGCCAACTGTTTTACTGCATCTAGTAAGCAATAAAGCACTAAAGGGAACATGAAGTTTGTGGCACCTGCAACTCATTAAAAGGGCACTATCAGAAACAAAGTGTTTAGTTATCATGTAGTGACTGGCTATATGCAAGAAGCATTTAGGATTAATCTAGGGATCCTTACATAAAGGACCACAGGCAACATAAGATGTCCAGAACACAGAATACAGGAAGCCACACCAATTTATGAAGGGAAATTAATTTTCTTCAAAAGTAGAGCATAACATCTCTGGCCATAGGAAGTTATTTTTCCTTATAGTCTTCTCTGTGTCCTCTCTTGCCTCTCATGTTTTGAACACACCTCTACTAATAAAAGTGTTTACTATGTAACAACAGATGAGAGCATTTCAAATGAATAATTTCACTAATTAAATAAACAGGTACGTAAAAAGAAACCTCAACTTTTATTTCTTAACATAATTAAAGTTTCCCTGGGATGAAGTAGCTATTTAGCTGAACAATACAAAGTATTGGAGAAGTGCTATGGTCCCCACAGTGTCACCAGCTCCTGTGGGTACGGGGGCTGTGCGGCTGCTCCCACACGAGCACTCCTGACACCCTCCTTGTGTGCAGAGCAATCACACCTGCATTGCAAACACATCCACTGAGGCTTACTCCTATGTGCTCCAGGACTGCCTGAGGAGAAGTCACTCAGGGAATTCACAGAACCTGCTTCTAGTTGTCCTGTTCGTTTGAGGCAACTCCTGTGCTTGCAGAGGATGGGCTAAGAATTGTGTGAATTGAGCTGGGTATAGAGCAGGGTCAGGATCCTGAGGAGCAGTACCTTTGTAAGGTGAACTGCCTTCTCCTAGACCGTCCTGTTGGCATTCACAACGTGCAGAAGGAGCTGCACGATACAAATGCAGGCAGAATACCAGAGAGCACATGGAGCTAAAGAGGGAGGAAAATCTGGAGGAAGGAGCTTGGTGATATTGAGACTGGATGATTAAATGGAGATCAATAGAAAGACTGGTTGTGTTAGGGTAAAAAGATTTTAAGAAGAATAGAGGAGGTCTGGGAATTGGTTGACTGGGAGAGAATGATCTCAAGGTCGAACTGACCAAAAAAGGATTGCTTCAGTAAGTAAGCTGAAAACAGAAAAGCAATAGAACAGCTCACACGTGTTTGGTAACTGCCTGGATTACCAGGCCACTCAGCCTATACATCCAGTCAGAATACTGAAATAAGACTGACAGGACAAGTAGACTGAGACCTCTAGAGAGCTAGGCTCAATGTCAGGTGAAGGCTGAGAATGAGATCTGAAGGGGAGATGGTGAGGCAGAGTAAAGAAAGACATGAAGGAAGAGGCAGAAGAAACCAGACCAAAAATAAGAACGAAGAAACTGAAAAGAGAGGAGAGAGGTGAGGCAAAAGAACATGGGAAGGAGGTGAGGCAAAAGAACCTAGCTGGGCTAGGAAACCGTGCGATTAGTGCCAGGAAACAACACTAGGAAAAATTGATCTCTCTGAGGAAGAAGATGAAGGCTAGGAGGAAAAATAAAGTAGATTTCTTTAATGTCAAAGTACATCATGATGGAACAAAGAGATTGGAATAGCAGTAAAAGTCATCAAGTATATGTGTTTGCTGTTCTGTCACCCATTACTGCATGCTGCATGCTGGAGTCAGTATGAACCCAAATGTTTTTAAATCTTTCCATTTCTCTCTTCTTAGCAACATCTGTAAATCCTACTGAGCTACTCTCCCACCCTCTGCTGTCCCTTCACTGTCCAGTGGAGTGTCCTGCTACTGGCTACACCAGCTGAAGCAGCTGAGCAGTGCATCACAAACTTGAATCTTGTTATGACCCATGTGCACAGTAATAACCATACGTGGCCATGCACAAACCTTTACATTTTTCCTTTTAATTTTAAAGATGTTTGAAATTACATTCACAAGAATCTGAAAAGGTTGGCTAAAACCCGTGCAATGGTAACTGGTTATAAATATTTCGATGCAACTTTTAAACTGGTAATTCTCCATAAAACATTGTGAGCCTTTGGGCTTTTAAGAAGAAAGCAACACTAATGTGAAGCATTAGAAGCATCCAGTAATGTGAAAGATATTAAGTCTTATGGGTACTGCCTGTAGATAGTTTGTTCATGATTCACAGTACAGAACAAACTGAATGAGTCATCCTAAAGTGGATAATCAGCAAGCTTTCAGCCATTTTCCTTTTCCACCAGCAAGGACTTTGTAGGCTTAAATTAATGAGAGGCTTTAAAAAGTAGCTGAGAGGAAAGAATTCTGTTTTTATAAAGATCAATGTAAGTAGAAATTAATCTTTTTAAGAACTAAGTAACTCACTGTTGAATGCTTTTCTATGCTTTCTACTGAGAAATCAGTTAGGCCTCCCTTTTCAGAATGAGGTGCTCAGTTTACAGCAACAGCTTTGTACTTCAGCATTCGACGCAGGCATGTAGTACACGGAAAGTAGCAATTAGAGTTAAGTGAAAAAAGAAGAGACCCATATTTGTTACTCATTGTTGAAAAGTGATCCAATTAAAGTCTGTTAAATTGACCCATTTTACACTAGGCTAACCCTGAATAGGGCTCTGATAGAGTCTTTGGGTGGGTGCCAGAGGAGGGACCATTGAATACACACTTTCACATAGGAAGTGGCAAATATCCTGTAATGGGATGGAATGGTATCAGGACCAGCTTTCCAAGAAATAGTTTGAAGCCTAGCCCCCTAACCTTACAGTAGCCAGAGAACAATGTTTTTTCCTCCTTGCACATTCACTGCACAGTGCAAAATATTTTTGCATTTGTGAAAATGTATGCAAATCCTTACCTGACACTATTTCCAACTAATAAATTATTCTGGTTGTGTTTCTTTCCACACTCCTGTTCCTTTGTCCTTCTTATCATGAGGCAATTATAAGAGAAAAGCAAAGAAGAATAGATTGTTAATTATAACAGACTGATTACTATGGAGATGTGTTAGCATCAACACGGAGCTGATCATGATCAGAAAGTCCTTTCTGTGAATGTTTTGTGAATTTTGTAAAAATAATTACAAAATCAAAATGAAGAGAGTACTATTTATTTTTTAAATTATCATCAATATACTGGATAAAGAATAAACATACTGGACCAGTAATCTGTAAGATTTGCCTTAAAAGAAATTAACCATTTCACAGATTTTTTTTTCCCCCACTGCAATGGAAAAACAAGATAACACTATAAAAATAAGCCCTTCTCCCTCACTCTGGTGTACAGTCCTATCTCAATCCTTTAAGAGCTGAAAGAAAAGTCATTATTATAGAATGACAAGGCATCTTCTGAGTTTTTTAATTGCACCTGGTGAAACAGGGACAGAGCTGTCTCCTAAAGTAGTGATTCAGCATTTAACTCAGTGAGCCAAATGCAGCCTTTGTGACTCATGGATCTTCAGCAGGCTTGTAGTGGGAATTATTCTGTTCCAATAGACTTAGCTGTTTCTTCAGAATGCCACCTACCTTTATAATTTTAATTAATATTCCAACTCTCAGCCCTCCAGCACTTTCTATTTAATTCATCATTTATTGCTGTTGCAATATCTCTTTTGACGCAATCCATTGTTCAGATTACTGTTCTCAACAATGTTTTATAAATTGCCCAATTTCCTAAATAACAGCGATCATTTTTCTTAGTTACCCCTTAAAGGAGAAGCCATCATACAAAAGTATTTTCCACCTTTTTGTTGGCACAAAGGAGTGGGAATTCCTCTCCTTTATGGACAAAAAGCAGCACTGAGGTTTCTCCCAAACATGCACCAAGAACTTGCACTGCCGCAGCTTAAGTAGGAATTGGATTTTTCTGCTATCACAGCAGTGAATCAACTGTTTGTAATTTTTGCTTCATGGCAGCAGAGAACTCAGGTTGGGTTATATGAAACTTATCGCTGAGGAAAGCAAAGTAACAACAAAACTCAGAGCAGGAGGAGATTGCTATTTCAGTGACACAGTTTGGAATAATTATTTTCTAATTCCTCTGTTAATTTCCTTAACTTTATCATCTTGGAGCAAAAGAACTGGTTTTCACTTTTGGAGGTTGAATATCATGCCCAAAGCCCTCAGCTTTACTGTGCTTTATAAAGGAGAAGCCTGAACTTTTTAGAGACCCATGCAAAAAACCGCAATCGCTGGGTAGGTTAATGAATATCTGCTTCATGTCAGAGCTTGGCTTTGCCAGTTTCCAGGTAGAGGGAGCCACAGGAAAAAGCGCTATAAAAGCCCATAAAGCTTTGCTAATATTTAGATACAAGAATATCACAGAACAAAACAGATAATCAGTACCTGCACGACTCAATCTATTAAGGTTCTTGCCTTTCTCCATATAAATTAGAGACATCCAAACACAAAACCTCAGAACATTCCACCAAAGGGAAGAGAAAGCCTCAGCTAAGCTGATGCTCTGCAGCACAACCTTGTGTTGGTTGCCTACACAGTGTCCCCCCACTGCAGTCTGGGTGGGCTTGTGCTCAGAGGAGCACAGATTGCAGAGCACTGCAGAGGCTTTTTTATCTCTTTACTCTCATTGTACTTATCACTAATGTAAATATTTCCAAAACAATATCTGAATTGTACAGTCATAAATGCATAGGCTGCAAATCTTCTCAGCTGCATTAGTCACTTCAACTGTATGTCTGAAAATTTTGGTTTGGATGAAAACATTTACAGGTCTAAGTTCTAAACTCTGTGCCTCCACCATGCAGCCACTGAAAATTCCAGCCCTAAATATCTTATCAGGTACACCCTAATGCATGCTTTATTCCAACTGCATACCAATAAGATCCTTGGAAGAAAAACTGCAAGAATGAGAGGAGCCCACCATGTTGTCGAAACAGGAGATGCAGAGATAATCATCACTTCTTCAGTGTCGGGTTGTAAATGTACATCCCATTACAGTCTCGGGTTGTAAATGTACATCTGCTAATAGCTGTTAGGATGGATTATTGTTACAGCTGCTAATTGGGAGCTGGATTTGAAAACTCCTTTGTCATTGGTTGCCATTGATTTATTACACAAATTGATAAAATACACCCATGTGGTATAGTTGCAGTAACATTAAACTCATTTTTAGAAATATAGCAGATTTCCTCCACCATTTATCTTGCTGCTTAGCATTTCAGAAGGAGCAGAATGGGACAGAGAACAGGAGGGAAATGCCCAGAGTGTCTGGAAAGCCTCTCATTTCAATTTTTGCATGTACCCAAGAGGTGAACACTAACACGAGTTGGGGACCCTGTTCTCCTTGGAGTGAATGCTAATTTAAACTTTCACTGTGATCTGATATGCTTTAAAATGCAGCAAATCCCTTATTTATGAGTATAAAGGCCATGAAAGGCCTTTAGAATCTAACCCTAGGGGGCTCTTGAAGTGCATGAACCCAGCAATGTTTAACACTTACACTTAGTCTTGAACAGTTGTTTGAAAAGGGTAGAGAAAAATACCTGGTAGATGCCCTCTTTTCTGAACAGTTGAGAAAGCTTCTTGCATTAAATTTAAAAAAACATTTTCTTAAGAAAATGCTTTCTGGTACTGTAGCCATTGCACTTTGCTATTTGGAATTCACATTCCTAGAACATAGCTGTTGCATACATTTTTTATGACATAATCTTTCACATAAATGCAGTTCTTGGAATGCTGACAGGCCAATAAAGAAGCCTTGCTGTATTGGGGGAACAAAAAACATTTCAAGTCTAATATCAAAAGAGTTATTAAATGTCTCCTTTGATTTTTGTGATGTGAGCTTTCCCAAGTAAGTCCATAGCAATGGCAGTGAGACATTATATAAATATAAAAAGATGTATTCTAAAAGCTACAGGCAATTAAAAGGCACTGTATTCTTCAACTAAGATTTGAAATATGTTCCATGAAAAAAAGCATAATAACTTAATTTTGTTAAGCTGATGCAGAGTCAGATAAGATACCCTGGGATCAATAGATATACTTCTGTAAATCCTAGTTTAAAATTGCTTCACTGACTTACACTTTGCTTCTGACAGTGTTTATGTCTCTCCTAACAGGACTACAAAAGAGTCCTTTCATAAAACTCTGGTGATCCTCTGGGATAGTGTTAGACACCAGTATGGGGTGTTCCCCGCAGTTTGCCTTCCTTCCTCCCCTCCTCCACTGCCCAGGGGTAGCATCCAGACCAGCCCCAGTAAAAATTATATTAAGGGCCTGCATCCCCAAGATTCAGAGCCACAAGCATTAGCATGTGCTGCCACTGGTCTTGGGTCAAAAAAACATGCCAAAGAGCGAATGTGCAGAATGCTCCGAGGCTGACATGCAACAGGTATTTGCTTTTGCCTTGTTCCAAAGGAAGCATTCTCTCCAGCATAGGGACAAACTGTTGCTGGGACTGGGAAATGCTCAAAATATCCCTCCCTGCAGGAAACCCTCGCAGGGCTGATCTGCAGGCATCCCAAGAATCATGGCTCTTGACAAACTTCAGTATTAATTACTGCAGCATTGCTCTGACTCTTCCTGAAACTATGAAGCACACAAGGACTACCATAGCTGCTCATTTTCATTAGTGCTTCCTTCTTGAAATATAAAATGAAGAATTCTAATAACACATGACTTTGCAGCACATTCAGACACATCTAATTAGTAGCTGCCTCACACTTATTTCTAAAAAAAATGTAACAAAATAAAAATAATTTCTGGTATAAACCCAGGCTGCATGTTACAGGCTGTTTGAAAAGGAAATACTTTCCCTCTTTAAGCAAACTATCTAGCTGCTATTTCTGCCTGAAAGCCTTGGCAAAGGTAGGAGCTATCAGTACCTATTCTTTAGCTTTTTCAGCATCTCCATGAAAGTAAATATTCAGTCCCATTTAAGCCCAGCCTTCTTGTGGAACCAGTCCCTCCTGAGCAAATTTACCAAACCAGTGAGCTATATCTTTCTCAAACAGAGTGCTCTCACCTGCAGTTCTTGCTTTGTTTTTCCCCTGACGGTCTACAAGTGAGGTCACTGTTAAGTCACTGAGGACAGCAGGCAGCTCCAAGTCTGTTTGAGAGCTTTATAATGCTGTTCTGTTCTTGAAAACCAGAAGCATATAATCCAGTCCCATCCAAGAACAGGAGCAATATCCAAAATGTGATATGACAATTTCATTAGCAGAACTAATTAGTAGAACCATCTTTTGTATCATACCCACTAGTTAGTGGAAATGAGCATTTTACCCAATAAGTATATGCATAATTACACAGAAGGAACATTGTACCAAACAATTCATTTCCACACTGAAAAATGTACAAATGTGGAACATGGGGTTTGCCACACCATGAGATTGATTGAGTGCTTCAGCTATCCCATTTGAGACAGTGGGTAGTGCTTCATCATCTGATGAAGAATCACTGAAATGAACAATTATGGATTTCACCATGAGAAAAAAATCCTAGTAACTTACTCTTAGTCAGTAGAGCCTGTCTAAGGGATCAGGAGAAGTTAAAAAGTTCAGAGTATAAAACATTACACAAATTTGTACAGAGATTGAGGATGGAAAGGATAAGGAGATTGAAAAAAACCCCTAACATTCATTCTGTACAGAAAGACAAAAAATATTCATCCTCGTCATGCAATCAAGTGGCAAGCAAAACCAACTAACATTCATTCTGAATATAAACGGATTTATTTACATGGGATATCAAAATTACTATGAAGTGATATTAGCTACAATCCCATAATTGATACAATTAGAGAGCAGGAGGGCTCAGCAGAGGGGGCACAGCACCACCTGTCATCTTGCTTCCTGGACTGAGTTGGCTCAATTATCTTGAGTTTGGCAAAGAAGAAATACACAGCAAGGGAGGTGTAAAACATCCAATTCATCTCATCTCAAGTCACATAATTTGCAAATTAAGTTTAAAATTAAAGGCCTGAATGAGTCATAAATCCTTAGGGCACTTGAAACTGTTGTGTAAGAGAATGTGAATAACAAATGTAGGTATGTAAGACTACTTGATATATACATATAAATATATCCTAATCTATTTTGTAAAGTCAGAAAATAAATTAAATTGAGTGATTCCAAGTACTGTCATGCCAGCATTTATATCTCTGTACCAGATTTATATATTACTTTTGAATGGTATTTTTTTCCTTTCTCTCAAAGTATAATGGTTAGTTAATGATTATTTGTATAATTTCATTGAAGTAAGATGTACTACGCATAAATGAAGAATTACACTCTGGTGAAATCTTATTTTTAAAAATAATTCAACATCTTGTTACTGAGTGCAACATGAATTCATGACTTAGGAACCTCATTCACAGCACCCTTTTGCCTTAGACATGGTCTGAAAGACAAACTTCTAATTACATGGAATGCCTACTATATAACAGGGACAACAAACTGCTTCCCAATTCTGTAAGGCTTTGCTCAGCATTGCCCATGTTTACTCCATGCCTATTCTCAGGGGCTAAAAAGGAAACACTTCATTCCCATATAACTTCATTTTACTGAAAAATTTTCCAGCAATGTCTTTTCTTTCCCCCTTTTCAAAACTACCAGATTAAAATATGACTGAGCTAAAACGATAAATGAATATTTCATCCTGATTTTCACAGGAATCCTTTACTTAATACTGCAGACCTAAGTATGTAGACAACAGGCTAAATCCAGCCTGGGTTTGAAAGCTGATGTAATTTATCCAGTAGCTTATCCTGAGTGGAAATTAAAAACATGTACTTTATAATGACTTCTTATTCAGAGGCCAGTTGATAGCTACTCTTACATTGCATTCTATACTACAAAGACAGAAATTTAAATCTCACTGAAAGAAAAGATATCCACATTGCTCATTGCCATTTGACCATCAAACTGAAGATTTTCTCAGAAAACAGAAGTATTGTTTGTGACAACTACACAGTTGTAGACCATTAAGAAAATTCTTATGAAAGCATGGAAGGGAGACCCTTATTAATTTAACACTTCCTTGATTTCCCTCAAGTCATCATTGATTCTCAAAAAGACTAATTGTTGTAGGAACATGTTCTACAAACACATACTAGCCTTTAAGATGATTGAGAGTAATTGCTTAGCTCTATGCAAAAGTGACGTGTAGATATACAGGAAGAATTACTTTTTATTCACAGAGGGATGATTACATGGAACACACAGTGGTTCTTCATATAATTTTTTGACAAATTATTTAGTGCAGGCTCCTTCTGGAAGTTGCATTTACCTGTTTATTATATCTGTCCTTGAAAAATATGATTTAGAAACAAGAAGAGAGTTTCATGCTGTGAAAAAGTAAAACTCTCTGCATGGACTTTTTGATTTTTCTAAAGACTACTTTGCTTAAAGTTGTGGATTTCCCCACTATTTGCCAGCTGGATTATTTTATCAGTGAAAACTTAGTTTAGGTGGTTCAAACATTAATTTGATCTTGGAGAGTTTACTCAGGTTTTTAGTAAGGATAAGCTGTGGAGGGTGAGGCATGATGGCATTGTCTGATATAGTTGTACTACTCACCAGAGCAAAAACTAATTCTCAATATAGACCATGCAGAAGTTATTGCACAGAGCTCAAGTTTACAGTAAGGATGAAAGAAATTGGCAATAAGTCTGAAATTTGGCAAGGTTTTATCAGTTCCTTTTGCAGGGCTACTTAGAATTTCACTCTGTGGAATAGTCCAAGCCTGGCAATGTTTTGAAGGGAGCAGCTTGCAAAATCAAGTTTTAGCTTGGAGTTTTATCAGCTGATAGTAGGGAAACTGTAGCAACACACTTCTGAGGAAGTGGTATCCCATGAAGCACAGGGCTGAGAACTGGATGGGAAAGAACCTGAAAGTGCCTAAATTTTATCTCCCAAAACTGAAGCAGGTGAGCCACAATGTTCCAAAGTCACTCAACTGGTATACTCTGGGTCTGCTTGCTCTTAAGCAAGAAACAGAAACACCTAAAAGAGTCTGCTGGAGCCTCTGTCATCTCTATTACAGTTCTTTCCTGCTCCATCTCTCTGTATCTGTTTGTGATTCCACCTTTTCCTTGCACGTTGGGATTCTAGAGCAGATATAGTTGTACTGACAATACACAGTGGCACTATAACAAAACACAGTGAAATTACCAAGGGGATACCTCTGTGATTAAATAGCCAAGGTATCATGATAATACAAATAAAATAACTAGATAAATCGACATGCCATATCTTCCATATTGTTTGAGTGTAACATGTTCTACTAAAATGCCTTCAGATTAAATGGTGCTTTGTTCAGGCACCAGCCCTGGGCTTAAGTTTTGCTAAGTTTTTAATTTCTTTTTCTAATGGCTAGAAAACCATTAGATAGATACCACTTAGAATGACTCTCCTATTTTAGGGCTGCAGTTACTAAATTAAAGGGAAACACCTCCCCCTCGCAAAAAACAAACAAAAAAACCCCAAAACAAAACCCAAAAAACCACAAAAACTGAAAAAAGTTTCTTATATCTTCATCATGACTACCTGTGGAAAGATAAAACCAGTACAGAGATAAGCCAAGATTTCTTACAGATTTCTCTTCCCAGTATTCATCAGTCATCACTCGGGTAAGCATGTAAGGAACACTGAATAATGCAGGTAGGACAGCTGTGACCTGAGGCCAAAAATCTTCTCTGGACATTTTAAGGGAGACCTGTAAGGTCTCTTTTTTAGGGTTTTCACTTCATAAAACAAGGCTTCCAAATAGTATTACATTCTAAACACAATTATCAATAATGGTACTTATTCTAATTTATTTTTGTTCAATGTTTCCAAAATCTGAACACTCATCTGGCAAAATACCCCTGCAGTGAATCCCTGCTGAATTCAAGATTCTGATCTTGATGTCTGAAGAACTTTGGACAGATTATTTTGAAATGGTCAAAGGAACTATGTGACCGTGTTGTAAGAATGGATTCCACATTTCTGTGGGTTTCCACAGAAGAAGTGTCCCTTGGAAACAAGAAAAGATTCATTACAAAGGTGAAAATCTGTGACTAGAAGGCACAGAATAAAAAATGTTGGGCATATATCAATAGCAGCATAACAACACTCCTTAAGATTAGATGCACTTTCCATATTCGTCCACCTGTCTGAACAGAAGAGAATGGGAAAACAAATAGTAAAACCCTGGTTAAAATTTATAGCACAGCTATCTTCTTTTCAAGGTACTCACACACTCTGTAACACTTGCAGCTGTCAAAATGCTTCGGTAAATTGACTGAGCAGGTAGGTCAGAGCCATTGAATGGAAGACACATTGAAATTAGTAGTTACATGTTTCACAGAGCCTGAGAGCTGATGTTGCTCTTCAACAGCCTCATCCATCAGCAGTCACCCTTTGTTAGAGAAGGCCACTCTCCAGCACTCGTATGCAAGATGTTTATTTCCTTCACTTGTTTCTCTACCAATTTTCATAAACTACACCACTTTTTGGCAAGAAAAGAAGCTCTATGTATTGTAAATATTTTAAGTTGTTTTCTGTGCACTTTTTTATAACCCATCCCTAATTACTCTGCATAAATAAACAGGAGTTTTAATAGTGCAGTTATCAAATTACTTCAGTTAGATTCACATATATATCTGAATATAATTTTCAGTGCTTTAGGGGATTTAGAGCATTTTTAGCAGGCCTGAAAGTCCTAACTAGCTACCCTTGTCTAAACTGTTAATGTGAGGTGCTAGTTTAGGCCAGGCCCTTTTTTTTCTCCTGAGTCAATCACAGTACATGACCTTTAAATTTCAGTTATGTTCTCCATTTCTCCTTTGCTCCCCACTGAAACTACTTAAAAATATTTGGTTTTGTTTTTGATAGGTTGTCAAAAATATGCTTCAATACTTAATTAATAAATGTTGTTTTGGAGATTCACAGGTGGGTCGGAACATGCACATATACACTGGTTTTGGAATAGACAAATTAAGCATTTCTTCAGTGTTTCCAAGTGTTTCCATCTAGGCATAAAACATTACATTTTGAGTAATCTTTACCATAGGGAACAAGAATTTGCTCTGCTTGAGTTCATGATGCAATAAATGCATTATTATCTGCTACACATATACACATGTACAATACGGAATTAAAATTGCTCCTGTGTCTCAACTATCACATACACAGGCACAGGTGTGCAGTATTTATGTATATAAATTTATGCCATCAAAAAAATTCATAATATATACTTTAATTCCTCACTGAATATATTTGGCACTCATTCTCTGCTACTTCCATTTAAGGCTGTAGGAGTGAAGAGAGCTGTATGGAGTTTCTGCCCAAATTACATACAGGATAAAGTAGCCTATGTTGGAGCAGCCAGCTATGTTCCTTCAGAGACTGCACTGTAGCTGGGAATTGCTCAAACAGTCTGTATTACTTATTTTGCTTGGCACAATCTCCACCGCTTGGAGCTGTAAGAAGAGAAAATAGAAAGTGTTTTAGGAATGAGCTGTGCTGGTCCTAAGTCTCGTGAGGACGCCTCAGCACGAAAGGGTGACACTCTGAGAATTCTCTGTGAGAATGCTCAGTGCTGCCTTAACACCAAGAAAACAGAGAAGAATCTTACTGGTTATGAGTTGTTGGTTCAAAGAAAGGAAATATTGCCTCAGTGTTCATATGGATCTGACCCAACAGCTTTAACATGAATATAGACTCTTCACTGAGGGCAACTAAGGCTCATGTCCTTAAGTTAACTGTGGGACTCTTGGCTGCACAGAGGGGCCTGCAAATCAGCTGCACAAAGAACACAAGTCACAGATGTAAGTGCACACACAGCTAAACACATAACACACGTGAAAATGAGTCTTCTCTTCACAGCCATGTAAATAGTTCACAGAAGTGTCCTCAAAAAGGATAAAGGCTGCCATCACACATGTGAGAATATCCTATTTACTCTCACTTTTTCTTGATTCTGTGCAATTAGCAGGCTACCCTTCTACTCTGCTTTACTTAACAAGGTATCTTAGTCCAAAGACTGTGATCCTAGGGTTCTTTCAAACTATATTAGGCAGCTAAAATATGAAATTAAAAGAAAACAGAGTTCCAGCCAACAGAAACAAGTGACTCATTTCCTTGTGAAAACACACAAGGTTTATGTTACTCTGGCAACCATGTTCACCATTCCAGAATAAAGTCTCTTTGCTCCCTTCAGAGCTTTTATATATTCCTGTTACAATCTATGCTCCACTGTGACCTGACATTGAACCAAGTTATTCAGTTATTCACAAGGGACTGTAAGTTATGCTTTAATTTAGACAGATTCTAAATCTACTCCTTTGACAATGAATTAATAAATACATATATTCTTTTTCATAGTGAGGATTTTGGAGGAGAAAAGCTATTTTTGGGGCATATTGCCGATATGTGCCTTTTCAGAATTGTGTGTTGCCATGATAAACTGGAACAGCTGTGGCTGCATTCACACAACCCTGCAAGCAACAAACACATCAGCAATCCAGCTGCTGGTTTTCCCCAGGAAGTTGATTCAATTGTATCACATATGTAAAAATACAATTTAGGGGAAAAGCCACAATTTGTAATCTCATTGTGAAATTAACCACATGTGTCAGGAGAACACCAGCATTATAGGGATACAGAAATTCTGCCCTTTGGAATCCACACCAAAAAGTTTTTTAGTACAGAGCTTTCCTTATTTATAAAGTCATAATCCTTGTGCAGTGTGAAAGAAGTACAAAGTTCTCATTTGAAACCAAAACTATAATTTGGTATTTGTTACTGATTTACTTCAAGATATGTCCTTAGATGAGGGATTGCAACTTAACTGACAAGGCAAATTTTCTGCTTAAATTTTGAAGATTTGCCCATCTATTTGAAGATTTCTCCAGAGTTAAAAAGGGATGCAGGAGATTTTGTCTGCTAGAGTTCTTGCTTTCCTTGATAGCGTAGTAAATTTCAGTCTTAAAAGAAGCATTTTCATGGGAGACATGAACATTAAAATTTCTAAAATACTGTGTAGGAAAACTCCCACAGAACACATGATGAGCAGAAATATATTGTCATAAACTTCTGTGGAGTAACTGAATTTGAAAACCATATGCCAAGAAATGAAGTTTTATGACAGTTATGTGAACACAGAGGTGTTCAGCTGAATGGCTTCCTTTACCCGTCTCTAAGATTTTTGTCACTCATGTACAGGTCTGTCACATAAATTAAGTTTTGGGAGACCTCCTTCAGAGTCCCTGAAAGCTTTGCTGTTACCCTTTGAGAGATCAGGGTTTGGTTCCTGGCTCCCTGAAACCAGCAGGAAAGAACACACAAAACACCACTTTGTGCCCAAGTAATAAAACATCTTCATTTGTACTCAGATTTTCCTCATTTCACTATCTTAATATTAAGCTGAAGATTCATAAGAAGAAAGTGGGACATTAAACAGAATTTGGACAAAGATAAATAAAAATTCTGAAAATCTTTCCTTGAAAAGTATTGCTTCTTAAATAAAATCTTCCAAAAAATCAGATGCTTTTTAAATGCTTCCTGGGCTTGGCTAGAATCTCATTAAGTTACTGATCTTCATGATGACTGACAACGAATTCTATGATTAAACTGTGGAACCCTCAGCCATGAGTTACTATAAAGCCAAATGCACAGCAGAATTCAAAGCTCAATTACGCAACTTGATCCAAGTTCTTGGCTCCAGTTCTCTCTGTTGAATATTGCTGAGACAGCAGAAAAAAGATAGAAAGAAGATTTAAAGGGCAGATGTGCATTCCCTGACACTGAAAAATCTTGGACTGAGGTGAAGTTGGAGATTAGAATAATGCCACCCAAACCTAATTTTAGTTTCCAAGAGATGGCTCAGGATTGAAAGATGGCAGGGAAGTGGGTACCATGTGATCCTCAGCTACCTCAGATGCTGTGTCTCACATGGCACTCCTTGTAGACAAACTTCTATTCTCACAGTTTGCAGACTGCATTCTGAGCACTGCTGAAAAAAACAGGGATTTATATAGATATAAAAAATGAGGGTTAGATGTGATAAGCTCAATGCGGCCATGCTGTTCTAAGATGTAAAAATATATTACAAAGCAAAAGCTGCCTGCTAGTTATCTGTTGAAGATCAAGATGAAAACTCTTTTTCTATGACCTCCTCCTTGCTTCACCAAAACACCTGGAACTGATCACTAACAGAGGCAGGTTACATATTTGGAATACTGGAGGGATTTCAGGTATCTTTCCACATGGCAGTTCTTCTGCTGCAGTTCTGTTACCACATAGTAATGCAATGCCTTCATGGAGGTAGGAAATGTAAGAAAGAATATTCTGCCTCTTTTTTCATGTTTAATAATTGAAACAAACAAGATATAGCACAGTCAAGCAGAAAATGCTTGTTTATGAAAGTCAGTAAAGGGAAAAGGGTTCTCTCATACTGTAAGATCCCACATTACTGAATACTGCCATAAGCATTCTTGGATATTACAAGGCATTGAGAAAGTACTACATAATCAGCATGTGCTCCAAATACTGGTTATAAAATATGCATAAGCTGTAATTGCCCGAGAAAGCTGAATGTTGATAAGAAGAAGTAATAATTGTGGTTTTGGCCTTGACTCTTAAGAAGATGTCTCATACTAATAAAATAGAGTAGCTAATACAAAAATCATTATTATCTTATGAGAAATGTAATAATTCTGCCTAGACTAAATTGACAGACTACATCTGCAGTATCCAAATGTATGAAAACAGATAAAATGGCACCAGTTTACATGAGGCTGATCCATGATGTTCATTGCTATAAACTGAATAAAACTCATGAAACTGTAAAAATAAATTTCACCTTAAACTGTCACATGCTGAATACCAAGTCTTTTATTCAGTTACTGTTACTGGAATGTGCTTCTCATAGGACCAAAGTACACAGAAAGAAAATATTGTTTGAGTGCAGTCACTGGCAAATGTCAACAGCAAACTCTTACATTGACATCTCTGATTACAGCATGAGGTTCACTATGATTAGCAATAGCTTGCTCGTTACTGTCATTTTTGCATTCCTTCATATCTTTCCAGAGTGTATGTTGTCAGGGTAGTAAATATGCTAATATGCTAAAAAATAGGAGGCCGTGTTGTACAGCAGCTGTCTTTCACATCCACAAACCTCCCTGCAGCATTATCCACAATTTACCTTTTTCAAGAAACAGAATTGCTGTGAGAGTCACAGTTATGGCTGGAGAGGAGATTTCTGAGTAGCATTGCTAGGTACAAGAAATTGCAACAATTAAAGGCACAGATCAGAAATATACTACATGTGGGTCCTCCTGGGTCTCCACCATTTTCCTATTTTTTTTTTTTTAGTTAAAACATTTCAAAGGACTGCTCTTATCTGCAAAACCCAGTTCTTTTAACAGTAGTTTTTGTTGCCTCTGCAAAAAACAAGGACACGAGGAAATACATTTTTCTTTCCCTGATTTAAATAACATGCCAAGTTCAGTTGTCAAAAGAATGTAAAACTAATATTACTTGTGCCCTACAGTAAACAGTGCCTTGAGTGAAATCTTGTGTTGGGAAGAATATGCACATACAGCTTGGTTTAGGAATGCCATTGGAGTCACTGTTAGGAGGTTTGGGCCTTTGCATGCATTTGTGGTTAAAAGAAACTTTCTGCCAAAGCAAGTAGTAACCAAAAATACCCAACATTAGTTGAGTGGGTCAAAAATCTTGACAATGCTTAGTTAAAATATGTGATGGCTTTTCTTGATACCTTTAAAGGCAGGAATAGTATCCTTTGGAGATCAGTGTCTGAATAGAAGGAGGAGCCTGTTCTCTGAGGGCTTGTGTCAGTCCTGTGAGTGCTGAAGGAGCTGCAGCCCCACACAGGGCTCAGAGACCCTGGGTGTGAGCAGCAGTGGCTGTGCCCTGACTGCCTTCTGGCTGAAGCACCTGTGCATCCATCCCGTGGAACCCAGGGCATGGAGAAGGGCTCAGTGGAGAAAGTTAAAGTGCACCTTGGCTTGCCTGGTTGATACAGAGCTCTGTGCTGCCAGGCAGAAGAACCTAAGCTCTTTCTAAGCTGGCTCGCTGGGAACTAGGTAGTTAGCTACCTGGAAGCAGAAAAGCACGGAGCTCTGTGCAGGTGCCTTGCCCTTCTGAGATGCACTTTCTTTTGGCTGGACCTCCTACACAGTCAGAACCCATCTGTGGAGCAACTGCTGAGGGCTGGGAAGGGAGCTGTGCTCACCATACTCTGCATGCAGGAAAGGAGCAGTCGGCAAAATCTCAGTAGAACAAAGCTCAGTAGAACAAAGCTCAGGCTGAAGCTGGTGTTAACTTGGGATTCATTATTAAAAATGTAGTTTTGACAGTTAAAAACAGGACTGGAACCCAAGAACACTGTTTCACTTACCTTTGGGACTTTGGGGTTTTTTTTTTGAAATGTGCCTTTGTATTGGTTGCTCTTGACTGCATATATATTCAGCACACTGCCAAGAACTGACAACAGTTTTCTGTATGCACCATGACAGCCATTCTGCACATTCTCTCCTATGATTTATTGAGTTAGTGCCACCTGCTTACACTAAATAAAGGGTAAAGTGGGCATGGATGGAAAGAAAAGGCAGCTTAACAATTGAAATAATCTCATTATCCCTTCTGAATTGCAGAAGGGGTTCATAGCAGAGATATGGAGATGGCAGACAAAGACTTTAAAAAAGGAAAATACTTGAAATAATAAGCAAAAGATGAAAGAACTTTGAAATCTAAGAAAAAGGAAAATAGAAAAGGAAATACAGAATGGGTAAGAGGAAAAGAGATTTGCATTAGTAGCAGATAAGAGAAAATACAGGAAATTTATTTTTAATGGTGCAGATAACAGAGGAAGAAGAACTGACAAAAAAAAAAAGAAGAAAATAAGCAAACAGGAAGGATCTGAGAAAACATTTAGAAATACATTAGTAAATAATATGAGGAAAACTGTAGAGGATTTTATATAGTAATGGTTAAAATAAAGGGGATTTAATTATAGTAATTTGTTAGAGTTGAGATTGAAATAAGTTAAAGTGTAAATTGAGGTTAAAATGTTTTTGTTAAAGAAGGAGTAATTTTTAGAAAGTTTTTTTGAGTGAAATAACGAACTGTAAAAGCTCAACTGAAAACAAAGATAACTAAAAGAATGAAGTAAACAGGTAATTGACGTATACTTAAAATAACCAATCATGAGTTCTGCTTTTGCAATATGTATGAACTAATTATCAAATGTATTTAAGTAAAGAATCATTTGTAATAAAAGTGAGATTTTTTGATAACCAAGAATAGTGTCAAGTCTCCCTTCTCTGACAGAAAACCTCTGTAACTTAATAGAAGCCAGTATTGCCTGACTCAGCCTGTTTCAAGTCTAAAAAATACAGATCATGTACACAGACTATCTTTGCAGCTAGTAAATTCTCACCCAGTCTAAAGCAGCTGATGCTCTCCTACAGTGCAAACAGCATCTGAGCAGAGTTTTCACTCACTCATATCCCAGCTTACATTCAGACCAGCAAGAAGTCATGTTTTTGAAAACACCAAACACAGGTAAGTGCTTGTGAGATGGGAGTAAGCCAGAAGAGGCAGGTTGGATACCTGGCTTTGCCTACACGTAAAAACATATTTGTAATCAGTTTTATTTGCCTTGAACTCCTGTTCTTCAGTACTAGGAGCTTAGTTATAAAAAACTTTGTTAGGCTTTAAGAAGGGCATCTCTCTACTGCAGTGATGATATTCAGGCTCTACCCAGTAAGGCATGCAAGGAATATTGTGTTTTTGAGTTTATCAGTGATCACTCCTCAAGTTACACAGACAGCTGGCTTCGGCAAGTCCACATCAGTGTGAGGATCCACCCACATAACTAAACATGTAGAGAGCTCCTGCTCTGTGACTCACACAGATTCACTCACCATAACACTGAGCTGAGCAAAACAGGCAGCAGGACTTGATGAATCCTTGCCTTTGTATTCCACAGAAATTCACCTGCATAAATATTTTATTTTGTTTAAATAAAAATATCTTAAAATGTTTTCTCTACCGTTCTTTTCAAATGGTATTTGGTCCATAAAATGCGAAGTGTAAATTCACATCTGGCTAAGCTCAACATTTGTCTTCGTGTTCTTCATTTTATTTTTTCTTTAAGGGATTTTGAGTGTTAAGGATGATAAAGTGCTGACATTTATGGGAACATTCCATTATTATAGTTTGTATTTGATAAAAGTATACGATTGAACTTTACAAATAAAATCCCTTCATGCTTCAGCAACTCTAGTTTATAATGGGAAGTATAACATACTATTTTCTAAATTTTTTTTATTATTTTGAGTAAAAGAAATTAGATAAAATCCCACCTCAAGATATTCATCACCTGGATAGCAAGCAGAGAATAGATCAACTACAACTAAGATAGGATCCTGGTACAAGAATCCTGAAGTGAATGTTTTTAAAACACGAGTGGATGTCACATTAACTATTGCTCATCAATTGGCAATGGTTGCTGCATGTCAGCTTTGCGTAAATAAAGGACAATTATTCCTCATGCTTTCTGTTTATGGTAACTGTCACGAGAACATTTAGAGTACAGAATGTATATTTTTGAATTTAGAAATGTATCTTTCAGAGGAAAACTTAAGACAAAGCATTGCAAATGTAAAAGTGTGGAAGCATCACCACGCTGTTTACTCCTGCTGCTTGAGGGAATTCCAAGAATTAATCCAACAAGATGACAGGATGGGGTTGATATTGATGGTTGTTGTTGATGTGTGTAATGATTCTTGAAGAAGATGGAATTCTTTAATCTAAAGTTAATAGTGACCTTCCAAGCAACTGAGAGAGTTCTGATATTGATTGGAGCTTTCATATTTTAAAAATGGCTCTCTCAATGCAGTCTGTATGTTGCTTATTGTAGTCTGGTTTTCTTGCCTCTTGAATATGGTTCCAATACTCCTTAGATGTGGAATTTACTCTTTATAGGGTTTCAAGCTCTTCTAGGATAGGAATACAAAATGCAATTCAGCTAAACCTCTCTCTCCTTACTGAGGGATAGACACAAAATCCCAAATGTTACTTAGAGTCTTATTTAGTTAAAATACTGGCGTTTGACATGGTCTTAGTGTCTGTCTCTTGAGGAAAACATAAGAATATAACCTCCTGAGGATCTGAATAGAATGGATTAGTTTTGAGAGAGAAAATACATTTAAAAGTGGAATTGGATTTATGTTGCAGCTACTCTGTGTGATATCGCATTGGCAAATCGTGCTTAATTATGAAGTAAAAAATCTGTAAATTTATGTCTGCAGATAGAGTCAGAAGTTCTGTAGGTTTCTGATCCTTTTCAGAAAATTGACTTTCTGAGTCTAAAAGGAATTCCTACCACAGTAGAGATCCTACTAGAGTAGTAGATGCCTTTTTAAAAAAGCATCCTTCAGTCTCGCTCTCACCAATGATAGCTGTATATTTGCATGATACAGAGTTTATTGAGAAATATACTCCACAGTTCCTAGAATCAGGCAAAGGTAGGTATAGTTCATTTTGCAAAAGGCCACAGAAGGCTTCCAGTCATATTTTCAGGCAACGTCCTAGTAACTAGTAAAGAATAAGTTAGTGGTATAAAAAGAAAGACAGCACTTGCCATTCCTTGTGTTCTAGATTGTGATTTTCCCCATTTGTTGTGCTTCTAGTAAGTGATTTTCTGCACTTGTTACTCTCCCAAGTTCAGTGGAAGAAGATTTGAGCAGGGAAAGCAGCTTTAGAACAAATATTTTCTTTAATGTAGCAAAAGAATGATGACTTCTGAGAAAGCGCAGCTTGCTGTAAGTTATCTCCATTGTATGTTGTAATAGGGAGGAAATGGCCCTGAGGTGGTTATGTGTGAATACTGACAGTCTGGGAGCATTATCTCACTGCAAGGTGAGAATTGCAAGTGCAGGAATCAGTTCTTGCATAACAATTGCTTGTGACTTCCACAAAGATGAGCTACACAGTGAGCCGTGGTGGCAACATGACAAGTCCTTTACTTCAATTTAGCGTTACCACAGAAATTAAGGTAGGATATGAAAAATACAAAGATTCCACTAATGTAAAAGTCAGTAATAGGATG
Organism: Polioptila caerulea; assembly: GCA_013397295.1. Taxonomy (NCBI): domain Eukaryota; kingdom Metazoa; phylum Chordata; class Aves; order Passeriformes; family Certhiidae; genus Polioptila; species Polioptila caerulea. The sequence continues at coordinate 248,162 of VYXF01000461.1, forward strand.
AATTCCTTCCAGATATGCCCACAGAGACAAACAGGTACTCCTCTATGCAGATGATTCATCCTGGAATAACTGCCCAGATAAATACAGGCAACCTGCTGACACAATCTTTTAAGAATGCTGCCATTGCAAGAGTCATCTTCTTCTTTCAGATTGTAAAGGCGCCATTACATATCTTGATTTGTGATGAAGAATGAGCCTATCAGACTGGTATCAGAGACCAGGGCCTCTTTGGATTGCCAGAGAGATACAGAGATGTTCAAGATCTACAGGATGTTTCTAGAGAACAGAAAGCAGGGATTGTTCTAGCTGAGCTGCTAAGCTTTGTTCTAGGTCCAATAGAGACAGCACAGCCTGAAGACTTTGTGCCCCAACTTACAGCAGTATAACTACACTGACCCAAACAGAATGGCATATCAGAATTATGCCTAAAAACCATTAAAAATATGAACCATGGGAGCCATGCCAATGTACCTGTTTGTGAGATAAAATATTTTATGTTTTAGACTCATATTGAAAGTCTTCTACTGCTTGAATTTTGCATAGCTTGAGAAATTAACAACAGTCCTAGGCTGTATCTCTGCTCAATTTTAATTAAAAATGTATGAATTTTTACTATAAATATATATATATAATGCTTGTTAATTGTACAATGTGTAATAGCAAAAACTAGTGTATTAGTAGCTTTCTCAAAAAGGCATACTTTCCAGAAACTGAACTTTTTCCAGAGCTCTTGTATATATACAACAAATATATTTCCACTGCTTAATCACTAATTTGCAAGCCTTATTTTGTACTGGTTTGAAATTCAGTATTTTCCTTCAGTTATGATCAATGCTGAACACAGAATCCCAATGGAATAAAATTATTATTCAAAAAACCTTAAAAAGCAGGGGAAGCCCTTTGCCATTTACATCAAATGATGGCAATTGAACCATTAGATAAAAGCAAGAACATGAAAAAATGAAGTGGTTGATCCAGTGCATCTTTTGAGCTATGAGATGGTGAGTTTGTCAATGAGAGTGGTGAGAGAAAGGATTTTCATATTAACAATTTTAGAGTTTTTAATTTTTAGAAAGACTTGTGACATAACTGCAACAGTCAGATTTCATTTAATGATGGCTCTGGCAAAAAGTCCTCTTGAACATACACTTCTTATCATCATAAAGTTTCAACATATTGTTTCATTTGCCAATATATAACCAAAGAGTAAAATAAGAGATAGCCTCATCAGGGAGAATAAATGTGAATGCTTTGGTTTCAAGGTTTTCATATCAAGATACTTCAGAAGAAAACTTCAGTCCCTGAGTATCTTGTGCTCTTGTTCCCTTTGGATCACTCAAGAATTTGTATTTTTTCATTTTATCAACTTTAGTAAAACATGTGATTCATACCTCCCAATCCAGTATTTAAATAGATAGAGAAGTAGATAGATAGATAGATAGATAGATAGATAGATAGATAGATAGATAGATAGATGGAAAGACAGATAGATAGGTAGATACACATAGCTTGCATTTATGCTTCTTGTACATCCACCACAGTTAAAATTTCATTTATCAAATATAAGTAGAAGTAATTCCTCTTTTGGTGGCTACAGTATGCAATTTATTTTTAAAATTCTGTTCATCCTTGGAATTATTCCTTTTGCTTGTATGTCATACAGTCAAGATACATTTAACATCTTTACTATTAACAGTCCTATGGGGATGAGGATGGATCTTCTAAATTAGTAGAATTTAAAGCACTCATGAAGTTACAAAAACATATCTCCAGTTTATTTTTTCAACTTGCTTTATGAATCACAGTGACTTTTTTTTTCTGTACCATAGTGGGAAAAAATAGAAGAGAAAAAAGAATCATAGTTATAGTCAGATTAAAGAAGTGACACTATGTAATTTTTGCCTATGACTAAAGGTAGGTCAAATTTACTTGTTTATTTAGCCAGTTTGGTTTCTCAGGTCACAGTAAAATGATACCAGAATCTTTACAAGTGCTGTCCAAAGCATTTCCCGCTATCCAGCAAAAGGAGAGTTATTTGACCAATCTTTCATCAAAACAGACCTACAGCACTTTGTTTACATTACCAACCACAGGGGCTCTAACAGCAGCCTTTGACAAAGACATGTTGCTATGTAGGTTCAATGCATTTGGTTTCCTTATCAAAATTAACTCTTTTTATAGATGCAAGAACTGCCTGTGCAGATTTAAAAGATTTTTGGAATCATTTGGGCCAGGTTTTAACTTTTCCTTAAACAGTTCTGATCTGGTGGGAACTTCCTCTAACTTGTAAACAGCCTTTGAAAATAGTTATCATTCTTTGGCAAAAAAAACAAAAATAAAATAGCTTGGGCCAGGTTTTCAAAGCACGTGTACATTATTGTATGCCCTCTCTGTTTAAGAACTTCAAGTACATAATTTTGACGACTCATCAGAAAAACAAGGAGAGGAATGGGTGCTTGCTTCACATTTTTAGAATTAGCACCTCGGAAAGTTACATATCCTATTATCTTTGTTAAGAACAAAACCATTGAGAAGTATGACACTTGACATCTGAGGTTTTTACTTGCTGTTTGTAGAAACACAACAGTTTAGCACAGTACCACCACTGATAATTGTCTCAGATGTACTACTCAAACCCATCCAAACCAGAAAATTTGCCGCCTTTTACTAAAATTTAAACTACTTTGATGCCATAAACTCAATACTTTCCTCAACATGATTTTTCAAATTGCAGTGATGGCGACTTTTATATCTAATACATGAGAAGCCTGGATTGTTTATTTGATTGCATTTAATTCAGCAAACAAAGCAGTCATTACCTCATCCAAGCCAATAAACATCTAATTTTACTAACTGGAAGCATAAGTCAGATTTCAGGAAGCCTTTCTAATAAAAAAAAAAACCACTAAAAAACAACCAAAAAACCAGAATGGAGTGAAACATTTGTATTTATGTTTAAAATATTGAATAATATAGAAACCACCACCAAGCTGAATAATGGGCTGGAGTTCATATGAGACTCTTCTGAAACCATTCCTAAGAGGTAACAGAACTCTTGGAAAAATATATATTCATAGACCTACCTTGTTGCTAAACTCTTTTCTAATCTGACTGAAATGATGAGAAAATTTCTACAATTGATGAATTAATTTCTGTTAATGAGTCTCCAAGGTCTGCATTAAAATTTTAAGTCATAAAATAAATGCAACATCTCTCTCAGTGAAGGATTTTCACAACCATTCATGATCTAGGAAGTAAATTAAGTACCTAGATTAAGGCAGGGATACTGTAGACTATGCATCATGCACCTCTGTAAAATGCAGTTACAGATGTGGCTTGAACATTTTATCCAACTATGCTGCTATTTTTTGAATTTCAACAATAAGCAAAGTCTGAAGCAGGAATGAAAGAAGTCCATCAGTTTACAACAAAGCCCTTGAAGAACTTAAGTGACTTATATTAGCTAATTGTTTAAACTTTCTCAGATGTGAGGTTCAAGGGCAATAAGCCAACGCAGCTCTGAAGAAACCAGCAGAGCAATGCTGAGTTTTGCTGGTAGAACCCAAACCCCACTGGGGTGTTTGAATGGGAAGAATGAATTTATATAATATGTAGTCAAATCAGACTTGCAAAGCTAACTTTTTCTAGTGCTGTTTCCATAACTTCTGTTTTCTTCTGGGACATGTTCTTCTAGAATGAAAACTAATTTTAGAGTCAATGTTGGCACAAATAGCTGAAAAATCTATTTTAAAAGTTTCATTTGATAAAATGGCTTGAGTAAACTCGATATTAGAGCACATAAAATTGTGGTTTGAGAGGCTTTGTGATCCTTTTCCTCATAAAATCAACTTTGTTTTTACGAGTAAGATTTGAGAGAGTGTTAATGGGACCTAAGCATGTTTTGGAAATAACAGTAAGCAGTAATTCACACTGGCATTTCCCTGTGTGCCATTTGAGGGTGGATCAGCTCACACTGCAAGCTATGAAGTCACAGGCACTGCGGGCACTCAGCTCCCTCTGTCTACACTCTGTGATGACTGTGCCAGTCGTGCTGCTCTGGGCAGAGGCCCAAAGCCCGTAGTTCCCTCTCTATGATCATGTGTTCCTACTACCAGGCTGGAAAAAGATGCATGAAAATGCTGAACATGTTGCAGATGGTAGTGGAGTTGGAATAAACTGAGATCAGTGTACAGGAGAGCATGAGCTGAAACACATACCCACCAAAGAGGAAAAAAAGGCATAATTCAGAAGGAAAATAACTATTCTACAACAAAAATATGTAAATAAAACTCCACATGTATTTTGATTTGTGGGAAAGTTTGAGCAGGGGCCATTTCAGTTTTGGCAGAATGGATCCTACTTAATGAAATCACCAGAGAGCAAAGAAGAATTTTCATGACCTCCCACTCAACAAGAGGCCCCATAGCCACAGGAATCTATAGTTTGCATTGCAACGGAACATTGCACAATGCACTGCATGGTGCAAAAAAATCATCCTTCTGGAGAGAGGAAAACATTTCATTATGATCTGTCTGCAACATTTGGTTAACCCTTCTGCTCTGAAGAATGAAATGTATATTGACCTGATATTCTAAATTTAGAAAAAAAGTATTTTAAAATATTTTAAAAAGAAGTTGTGTTTTATTTCTCGGTTTGTGTGCTCATAACCCCATTTTGAAAATCCCTCAGTCACTGCTGTTGAAAATCCAGCTAATAAATAAGAAGCATATCAAAAATAGGGAGGAATTTAACTTACAAATCAGAGTGCTTTGGGCTTTAACCTTCAAGAAAAATTATATCCACCACAAGAAGACATTTACTTAGTTATTGACTCTTCCATGTTTTCAAATCATGGTTCAAACATTTTAAAACCCCTTGGAAAGATAAACCCAAGAATAGATCAAAAGTAATGGAAAAAAATGTGAGGGCAACTATGGATCTGACTGAAGCTGCTTTTTGCTTCAAGATTGTTTTTCTGTGTTTATATTCTGCCTGTGAAGGACAGAGGAATAATTGTGTCTCTGACAAGCTCCTTCATTATTATTTTTTTAATCCTAACATTATGAGTTACCTAACTTTTTGTTTGTTTGTTTGTTTGTTTTAACATCTATGGAGATATATGTATCAAAATATTGAAAAACTCCTCTGTCAATGCATATACTGATTTCCACTGAAAAGCATTTACATTTTTGTTTCAGTCTCTATAAATCAATGGGTGGCCTACTAGGCTGTGTCTTGTTCCTTTTTCTCTCTTCTGACAAAAGGGCTCTAGGATTCATTATAAGATTCTACACCTAAATTTGGACAATAAACAATGCACTTACATGTTGGTTACAGTTCGTACACAGTAGACTACACAATTTCTGTCAGCTTAGTAGACAGAGGTAAAACACTTGTATTTAGTGGTCACTTTCTTAGAATATATTTTTAGTTCTCTTCTGCACTTATCTGAAGTAGCTTCAAATGCAACTGTAAGTTTATACAACCTATAGGGAAGTTTATAGCTATCTAAAAGTATTTACTTTAAAAACAGAGATACTGAGGCAGGTAGGGTGAGATTTTTCAATGTGATGCCATTTCATTTCAAACTTTACACCCTGGGGGCCTTGCTGTTCATAGGTTCACACAAGGAAAGCTTTAATTAACTAACAGAGTCTTTGTGTTCAACACATTTAAGCATCTGTCCTCTTACTTGCTCCTAGAAACCAAGGCGTTCAAAATCAAGTACATAATCCCACATTTCTTTGTCAAACATGAGCTGTATGTCTTTGCACATTCAGTTATGAGCAGCTACACCAGCCTCTAGCACCACCTGATCTGTTCCTTTCCAAATCCTCCAGCTGCTTCCCCGCCCCTTCAAATTTCTTCATAAACCTGATGCAAAATTGGGTTCAGTTTACAGTAAGATCTTTTTCCTAATGGTATTATTAATGCACTCTTTGAATACAAGAAGATTCTTACTGGTTTTTTCCTTTCTAGGAAAAGACACTTTTAGGCAGAAGGCCAGGATCCTAGCTCAGGTCTCCCTCTCCTGCCTCTTTCTCATATGGAAAGTTAAATAGCTTTTGCCTTTTTGCCTGCATCAGTTGCTGACTGCCAGAATAGTTCCTGGAGGCCAGGGGCATCTGAGCACACTGACTTGGAACTGGATTGACTTCAGCCAGCTTGGAGAGGAGGGACCTGCAAAAAGAGAGCTTTAAAGCTCTCACTTCCTTTTCCATTTTCAAGTCCTTTGCCAAGGGCAGTGCATTTAGTCTGGGGAATCCAGCCACAGGAATCTGAAATCTATTTAAAGATGTACATTCTTGAAAGGACAGTGATCCAAATCTGATTTTAACTCAGGCACAATTTGAAGTTTGACTTGACCAGGGTCCAAAACCATAGAATTTTATATTCCATAAACAAACTGACCAAATCACCTGCTATGATGGGGTGAACAAAGTGCATTGTTTGAGGGTAAATGGATTAATTCTGCTGCTTTTGATTCAAAAAGTTTGCAGGTATTTGTTGTTCCTAGAATTAATCTTCTTGGGGTTTGTTTAGAGGCCACACTGGGAACTTCAGGAAGAAATTCTCACATCTGCAGCCTTCCTTTCTAGTCTCTGAGCTATTTCCTTCTCCCCTCTTTTCAAGTGGGAAAAGATCAGAAAAGTTTGTTCCACTAAGAAGTTATCTCCATTCATAAGCTTGGGCTGATTACCCTAAAACACCAAACTTGTACTTAAAGTGTTCAAGTGCCTCAGTTTTAATTCTAGCCAAACAGTCGTAAAGTTTTCTGAGCCACTTTGATAACTAATTTTTATCATATGATTATATAAATAAAATTTTAAACCTCACAACGTTTACAACTTTTCTGCAGTTAAATTGTTTGAATACGATAGGACAAACTCTTAGACACTAGAATTATGTGTGTAATCAGTCTCAATGGGATTAATCCTCATAAATACAAGATTATGTTTTGTTATGTTTATTAGCCCTATTTATATTGCTTAACAATTTCAAGTATGCAAAATACTGATTGTTCTTTCCAGATTTAAAGAATATTATTATATTGTTAAATTAACTTATCTCTTTGGTTTTAATAAATTCCTTAAATCCTATTTCCCCCCTCCAATCATTTTCATTTCAATGAAAACAAATATTAAATCAGAAAATTCACTTTAGTTTAAAAATAAATGCAACATCACTTCCCTGTCAGAACCAATACCAAAATAACTGTGTGTGGATTGCTTCATTTCAGCACTTCACTTGGAAAAAAATAATAAATCTGCAATAAATCTGTTCTCAAAAATTAAGTACCATAGTCTTTCCCAACTGTATGTCGTCAGTTCTCAGAGCATTACAGAGACACAGGCTTTTTGATTAGATGTTGAGACTGGTGGAGTTCAAACACACTGAGTAATGTAACAAAACAAAGAGCAGTAAAACAATAATGACTGGCAGTAGCATTAGCACAGATTTTTACATAGAAAGAGGATATAAAGCTGCAACTCACAATCTAGAACCAATTGCTTGTGGGATTTTAGGTAATTATGGAGATCTTTACAAGTCCAGATATATTTCCAGTGCAAGATGTCTGGGGAAAGCTTCTCGACATTTACATCATCAGGGTTTTTGGATGGGTCAGCTGGCTGCCGATTTCTTTCTCTTTTGAGGGTAACCCCATAAAGTAATCACACTTAGATAAAAAACTTCCTGTAAGGCTATTTAAGGGAAAAGGTCACAAAATTGCAAATGGCTATGGCTTTCTTGTCTTTCATTTTCATCTCCATAGTTTCTCCAATCAGTCTTTCTCTTCATATTAAAGTGACCTCACTAGGTCACTGCATAAATTTGGCTGCATTAGTTAGAAAAGTCTTTCAGAGTATTTGGCTTCAGTGGTCATTATCTTCAAAGTCTGAACTCCTCTCTCACCGACCCAACGTGAACATGCACAAGGATAACAAAAGAGTGCTGCAGAAACTGGGCCTCCCTCATTGTTGTCTTACATCCTATCTTTCCCCTGTCTAGAAAGCACATAATTATTTTTCCTCAATTTCATAGAGAAAAAGAAATTCTGGGCTATAATGGCCCAAACAACTTAATATGCAGAGTGATTTCTTCAGTGGCTAGAGTAGATCAAGCAGAAGAGAGATGTTGCTTTGGCATACAACAATTTTATTGAACAAATTAAAATGTACACGCTAAGATAAAAAAAATCTCCAAGATCTAAAGGTAGTTTGAAACCAATACACAAAATGAAAAGCTATTATATAATCAATTTTTGAATGCAGTAAGAATTCCTTCAGTGTCCTTCGCCCTCCAGGTTTCCTAAGCTGTTCTACACAAATTCAGGAAATTCGTCTAAATCCCAGAGTGTGTAGTGCATTTGCTGTAAATACTAAAGTGGAATAAGTTGTTTCTGGATTGTCCAATGTTCACCAACACAAAAATACCAGCTGAAAAATAGTGGTAATGGAAAGTGTAGAGTCTCTCTTACATTCTCCCTGAAGTGAAAAGAAAAATGCAAAGCCAAACAGGATTACCATCAGTCCTCTCTAGTGCAATCCATCAACCACTCAAAAGCAAGTACCATTTCCAATGGATATTTCATAGAAGAAAATTATTTTTAAAGAGAAACATGACTTGCAACACTGCCAAGCTAATGCACTGTTCCAGGACACAGCCATGAGCTGCAGGGTCTCACGTAAAACAGGAAATATTTGGCTACAGTTTCAACCTTAGGCTGGGATCCAGAAATCTGATCCATGTGTGTACACTACTCAGGCTGGAACTTCTGCACCAGTTGGATTCAATTGCATCAGACTTCTGCACCCTTTAAGAGAAGACATGGAAGCAGGTGGTGGAATGTAGGTGGGGGAATGAGGGAGGAAAGGTACTTTTGAAGAGGGATGAGCATTGAGGATGTTGCACAGCAGATGGGTCGAAATGCTTCAATAGAAGTTATGGGCTCTATAGAGGGGTACCTTCACTTTCTCACTGCATCCTGGACTGGGACCCCCTTCTGTTTCTCAAGCTCTCTGACATATGAGATCCCACCTCAGACTTCTCATGCCATGTAATCCCCACTCTCCATCCCTGAAGCGACCTCTGCTTTCCTTACTTTTCCATTATAATTTAATACAGGAATGGGCTGTACTAGACCTTGACAGATTGCTATCCTCACTGAAAATTTTTTACCCTCACACAAGCAGCAATGAAAGGAAGGCTATGCAAACAGAAAATGAAGACCATTTCTCCAGGCACGAGTAAAGTCAGAAGTCTCAGGTGCCAAAGCCTGTTTCCAGTTACTCCAATAGAATTATCAGCTACTTTCTAGCCCTATTAGCAATAAATTTTGTCATTACAGTCAAAAAAACCCAGTCCTCACAGATATGCTCACTTTCGTGTAATGTTACCCTTGTAAAGATTCAGTTCTACACACCAGCAAGAGAAGAAAACCAATACTCATCAATTTCTCCTTCATGTTTGAGTTAATCTGCACCTGTCTTGCATGGTCCAGGAAACAGTGACCTGTACTACATATTAGTTACAGGACTCCAAGATTTTCAGCCTATCTCCAATTTACTTTGCAGAACACAATTTTATGAACTTGTATGAGACAATTGGTACACAAATGTAAAGGTTCTTTATGTCCACCTATCATTACGTTTGATAAAACTGCAACACTGCAGCAGAAATTAATGAATCCAAAAAAGGCCAAATGCTTACCCCAAAAGCTTTTTCTCTTCAATAAATTAAAAACATGAAAATACAGACAAAATCTAGCACCAAGCAAGCAACTCATAAAACCCCAGAATAACTACAAGAATACAGGGGAAAACCCCACAGTGTTCTCTGTCAATATTTTAAAAATTCTGCTAATACATGTTGCAACTCTTGCCTGTAATTTGGCTAAAGAGGATGGGTTTCGGTATTCATCTCTGCTCTATTTGGGACTCATAAAGCATTCCTGTGTCTAAGTTTTAGATCCAAATTCCTCAAGAACCCAGCCTAACAGTACTTCAGATCCATAATACACGATGTATTTCATTTTGCACAAAAACCCCCACCTACTTATTCAAAAAGGAGAAGCAGAAAGGAGACATTTTTTACAATGTAGTGTGGCAAAGAGCTAGAGAATTTCTCCAGAAAATAAAAATCTCAGTGCTTCTTTTGCCTGAGGAGGCTTAAATTATAGTTTTGAACTCCTGGAAGTGTCTAAACTCTTAGGGTACATATGTTTAGCAGATACAGAGTATTCTGTGGCCCTTCTCTTGAAGCTGAGTTGACATATAGAAAGGAACACTGAATTTTGGGGTCAAAAGCAGAAAAAGAAAGGTAGCCAAACTTGCCAAGTGGGTTGATGGCTCCCACCTGTTTAAGCTACAGGTATTAAGAAAGCCAGGTCAGCTAACCCAAGTCAGACTAGAAAGTACACACAAGCAAAAACATGAATAAGGAGTTCTGTTTGAGGAGGATGTCTGTAGAGTGTCCTTTTTTCAGTGACCAGGGAGTGTAACTGGCCTATGGCAGTTCTCCTTTTCTTCTGATACTGGGGAGGTCGAATGTAGTCACATGAAGTTAACCTTCTGTTTGTTACTGAACAGATGCTCTTGTCCCTGAATTCTGTCCCAAAATAACTTTCTGGAAGTGTATCTATGTTTGAGATTTGTTTTGTTAATGTACTTTCAGTGCTCTGGATTTTCACTTTCTCATGGTGCCATACAAGTGTCACTGTGAGGAGCTGCCAAGAAAACAGTAATAAGATAATCTGTCTAACAAAGCCAGGCAGTTCTTAGCTCAGCTTCAGTGAAGAAACAACTTGCCACACCAGCAGCTGAGCCATGCTGTGTCAACAAGATGGAATGTAACTTATTTCATGCTGCAATGTGCATTAGAACAGAAATCAAGGCATGATTACTGCTTGGTGTGTGGGTTAGTTCAGGCATAAGAACTGCAGCTTGAGGGTGTGCCATGATGGAAAACATCTGGCCCATTTGGGCCTTCGCTTGCACAGCCAACGTGGATACATCAACAATAAACCAGCTGGTCACTCCTCTCAGAATCACCAGCTTAATATCTGCTGATATTTATTTAGGAAACCTGTTAAATCTGAGAGACAGGCTCTGTGTAAAGAGAAGCTATCCTCAAGAAATATCACTTTTCTGAATCTAGCAGACCTAAAAAGTCACAAAACTAACAGGTTTTGCTGTCAGACATGAGACATGCCACAGTGATGCCTCAGGCATAGGGTTTTCTAAGCCAGAAGGAAGAGGGTATTCTGCAAGAAAAGAAAGAGAAGAATTTCTACAGGTTTTGATTCATTTTCCCTCCTATATTGTCACATATCTTATAGGATAACCACAGGCAAGAAATTTTGATAGGTTTTTTGACTGAAGGAGTTAGCACCATGCAGGAATAAAAACAGAAGAACAAAGTCTGTAGCAAAGAACAAAACTAATTTGGGAGGAAAATCTCCCAGTAATAGAACAGAGAAGGAGAACCTAATAGCTGGGAAATTGGCTATTTTTTTCTTTCTTTTCTTTTAAACTGTAGTTCAGCATTCTTCCAAAATATTCTCTTTCTCTTCTTGAGTGACAAATTAAAATTTTTAACAAAAAAAAAAATAGATAGCAAAGGACAAATCTGTATTCTTCTGCAATATTTAGTAACTTCATGAGAATACAATCACATTGCTGAATCTCTGCAGCTGTGTTTCTCATCACAATGCAGATTTCTACTGCATTTCCTACTTATTACTTCAAATTATTTCTTGAAAAGGAGATCTAATAGAATTTTCATCATTTGCCCATGCTGTTATTGACAGTTACAAGGTTTCCTGATTAGTAAAACTTAGTGCACATATTTTATATATATTTTGAATACTGTTTGCTCTGATATGGCTTTTAAAAATACAATGTAGAGATAAAAATAACTAGTGATACTGTCACATCTGAGATCCATGAACTGGAGCACTCTGTTCAGTGGGAGCTAAGAGAGCAGACAGAATCATTAATCCCACTGCACTGAAATAAAGCAGATGTGTTTTCAGTCAGTAATGCTGTAACTTAATGTAACTTTTGGCATGACATCTGAAGTGCCAGCGTGCTGTGTTCTGCTTCACAGCCACCCTCACACCACTAGATACCAAAGTGGGTTCTGAGAGAATTTTCATCTTTATTTTGCTGTCTGCTTTCCTTCTCTCATCATCATACCTTCCCTCTCTCTTCTCCAAAAGGAAGTTTTATAACAGAATCAAAAGATAAACAAACTCTTCCTTACACTAATCACAAAATTACAAAAATAAAGAAGCACTAAGAGGGGTTTTGTAGCAAAAAAAAACCTCTCTCTAGTGTTACAAAGAGAAGGCAGGATCATTCTGCTTCACTTTCTTAATTGAAAAGTTGGAATTAGTAACAACAATAATGAAGAAGCAGGAAAAGAAGAAGCCATTTTCAGCATATGTATTCCATTTCCATAAAAATCCTTTCCAGAATTCCTGCCAGCTGGTAACACCTGTAATTGCCTTACCAATGACATTGGTAACAACATATGATGACTTCAAAAGAAGGTTCAGAAAATAGGTATATCTGTTAAATAAGCTCAGTTGTTCTGAAATAGTTCTTGGAATCCTTTGGTACAGCTGCAGTCCCGTTAAAAAAAAACCAACCAGCCAAGGAAAAACTTGCAAACACACTTTCAGTGGTTATAAGATTGAAGTTTTACTTCCAAGGATCTGAGCCCTTAAGAAACACAAGGGAGTGTTTTTAACCAAACTTGATGCCCACAATTTCTTTAGAGTGAAGGGAAGAGTTTCTTCCTCTGGGCAATTCAAGCACTTAAATGAATATTTGCCATGGATCTGCACTGAAAGACAGCTACTTCTCAATTAATTATATAGGAAGCATGAGGACATTAGCCAGCTAATCAATCTGGGTGAAATTAGGACCTTTAATTCAGTAAGATGAACATTCTGTCAAGTTTTTTGCAAGCTGCTGGTGCTTATGCTTTCAATGTGTCTTAACCACTTTTTTGAAATTTATTTAAAGTTTTATTTAATTCAACATTACTGAAACCTTATCACTAACATTTTCTATACATGAAACATCTTCATATGACAAAGGTTTTGCTGGAAATATTGGGGAAGAATTAACTCCTAGTGAATTTTGTAAATGAGCTCTCCTTTATAGGCATAGATAGTTAAATGTAATTTGTAGAGATCACTAAGATATCGGAATGCATTAGTATTCCTGCAAAGCAAAACATTTTCTTCCCTCCAATCTTCTGAGTCCGCTGCGTCATTTAGCATTTCACAACTATTTCTTAGAAATGGTAAAAGATTATTGTTAAAGAGGTGCAGTAGATATTTGGAAGAAAATATGTTACTGTGTTCCATTTCTTTACTTTCAAGATGTGCCAACAGCAATAAAAAGGGGAGGAATATATTGCCTTACTGGAAAGAACAAAAATATATGCAAAATTCAAGAAATCAGAAATTGAAGCCCTTATGCCACATAAGTCCTGATCCTTACCTCACTGAAAGCAGAGGAATTTCTTCCACTGATTTTAGTGAAACCAGGTTTCAGAACTAAACGATAAATTATCTTAAATGTAATTATTTTCTACTTCATGATAATATGAATAACTATAAAATACCCTAGAAATCTGAGGGAAAATAGCCAAGCTCTAATATCATGCCCTTTCCATTATATTTATTGACTGCAGAGGCACAATCAGTGGAAGTGAGAATTGTTAAATCCAGCAGTGTATGGGAAAAGGAAAAGAAGAGGCAAGTACAAATTTTAATTCACTATAAGCAATGCTCTGCTGCACAGTGCTTCTGCCAGTTATTGGAAAGTGAAGGAAGTTGAAAAGAGTAGGCCTGTATAATTTGAAAATAGAGAAATAACACTATAGAAATAACTAAGATCCATGGGAGCTTGGCACTGGCCCACAAAGTGTTTGTTTATGCTAAATGACCAACTACATATGACCTCGTTATCACCAAGAGAACTGTCTGGTACACACACACTTTACATATGAACTTTGGCAGCGCACTCATTGTTTTCATGTTCCTGGCCAAAGCTTACAATGACAATATTTAATGTATTGTTAAAGGTTATTCAATGCAACAATACTTACAAGAGTCTACAAAAAGCTTGAAATTGTAGAACTGGCAAGGATGGATTGCTGATTTATTGCAATTGATCGTGAAACTTCCTGCTCTGGAGAGATTTCACCAATGGTCTGCCACAAGAAGACTTTTGAGCTCAGCAGCAGATGAAAGCAAGATCATTACCCATCAAACTCTATAGGTTCCAGCTGCTGGAAATGCCACCTCAGAGGCTGGAACTCCAGAGCAGAGAGAAAAAGCACTCAAGAAATGGCTCCAAAACGATGGAATTTTCATTCTGCTCTTGAGCTGGGACTAGGAGACCAGGCAGGGGAGTAAGCAAAATCCAAACTAAATCCCTGCAGACAGCAGGACTCTCTGTGAAAGCGACCATGAAGAGCTGTTTAAAGGGACACTCTTTGGTGAAGGATGAAGATATACAACAAGAGGAAAGTGAGGGAGCTTAAAAGGGGAGGAAAAAATGAAGGGGATTCATTTGGCTTAAGGATTCCTGTTTCTGAAGACAGAAGAGAGTCTCTGAGAGACTTTTTGAGAGCAAACAACAGGATGAGTTCTTCAGTTATGTCTGCTGTTCACTTGCCTTATTAATTCAGGAAAGATTGGAATTTCATTGTTTGCTTAAAAACCCAAGTACACAAAAAGGTGTGTTATCCCCAGCAATGAGAATGCAGTCACGGTTTGGGCTAATTGTCTGGATTAACTTGGTAAAAGTCTGCAAAGTCCTGCTCCTCCTCTCCTTGATGGAATGGCTACAGGTAGGGTTTTTTACTTGTATTCTTCATCACCTTCTCAGAAGCTCATCTAAATGATGGCAACTAAGACCTACTAGAGAATATGCTGTGAAGACATTTTAATATCAAAGCATCCATTTATTTTCAAATACACTGTAAACAATTGAACATTCTCTGTCTAATAGTTTGAGATAAACAGATATGTACCACAAATTTTAAAATATTTCTTATGTAGAAGTGACTGAAAAACAAAGATATTTTATACAAAATGTCTTACCTTTCACAAAGAGTATTCACATTTTTGTTTTTCTTTTTTTTAATGAACTCTTAGTGTAGGAAGATGATAAATTGTGAAAAAAGAAGAATCTTAATAAATAAATATTTGCTATATCAGATATACTTATTCCAAAATAGTTGGTTTTATCTTAGAAGTAATTTTTTTAAGTCAAAATCAGTCATGTCTAATGGGTCTTCTGGGAATTCTTAAGAATTATTTTACTTTTTCAGATGTTTTCAAGCTATATGTTCCCCTGTATGAGGGAATATATATTAATCTTCACTCATATCCTGTTAAATAAAACAATGTGTGACAAAGAGTTATGAGCACATTCTCTGCTCACATCACTGATTCATACAGAGAAGTTGCTCTACTGGGTTCTTTCCGTTTTTCTAAAATTATTGAATGCTATCAGCAAACAGCAGGCAGCAAGACTTGGAGCTTCTAGATCTAGTGCAAAACTCCATAAAATTGATTGAATCATCCAGCAGCTTTAATGAGATTTGGGTCAAGCCTTTAAAACTCTATTTGCCTTCAACAGTAATTTCCTTATACTGGCTGCAGGTTTAAATCATACCTCAAACCTCAAAAGCTCAACTCAGGGGACCACCATTTACTTAGGTAGTAGATTTTCTCTGACTGTGTTTGGAACAGCAAATACTGTGGTCAAACAGTGAAGAGTCAAATAGTTGGGACTGAGATCTGAAGTTTCCATTATGTATTTTCCTTATTCTCCTTTTTTTATTTTTCCTTTTTTTTTTTTCCCTTTGTATCATCCCTAGTGGAGACCCCTAAACTGAGTGTCCTTTTGCAGCTGCAGTGTATTAGATGTGTTCCTATTGTGCATCTTGCAGTTTAGTTTCACTCCAGAGGAATTCATTTGCATTCCTTGAATCAACTAAAAGGTTACAGAGAGAAAAATCAACTTCCTCCTGCCACATTCACTCACTCTATATATCAAAGCAGGAGGAACACACCCTTCTGCTCCAGTAAGTACCTTGAAAAGTAACATGTTGGGATAATATAAATTTCCCACTATTATATTTCAGGAACATCACATTTAGCCAAACTCAGAGCTCTGAAAGATAGGAAATATAGGGTTAAGGTAAAAACAAACAAAATCTGAACTATTATCTACTGCTGTGTCTGTATATTAGAAAAACTAATGTGTTAAAGTCACAAATCTGGTATCCTCTTTGTAAAGGCAAAGGGATTGTAAAATTTCAAACATACAAGGCACACTGCATAGGTAGCATCCATGTGGTGCTGTAGTTCCATGTAACCAGCTGTGTTTGGATGGGGTTTATCACCTGAAAACAAATATCCTAATGATTTTATAAGGTATGTGAAAAGTATGTATTTAAAGCTATTTTCACATTTGACTCATAAATGTGCATGAACTTCTTGAACGCACATTCTATTTCTTTCCAGTTTATATTATACCCTTAGAAATTGTAAGATTAGAGATAAAATAAAGTTTTTCACAATTCATGTAAATTGTTTAATTTAATTTTTTTTTTTAGAGTAAGCAGTTAAATTTAATCACCATTTTCTCTTAATATAGGACTTATTTTTAATGCCATTTTTAATGCCATTAAAGAAAAAAAACTCTAAAACACTCACTTTGGACTTGATTTTCTTTCTTTAGTGGAAATATCATAGGTTCTAAACTCTTACAAGTGTTTAAAGAAACAAATATCATAATGCAAAAGCATACCAAAAATACAAACATCATAAATGTTTCATCACAAGAAAGAGCAGAGAAATACTTTGGATTAAACTAAATACTCCATTTTGATGTGACTGTCTTAAAATTGTATCTAGTTGGCAAACCAATGTAACACAGTTTCGGAATGTTCTGTTTTGAAATAGCTAGAATGAAATTAATTTAAAATCTTAAAAGTATTTTCTCTCTAAAGAAGCTAAAAGTCCTTGAAAGTTTTCCCAAAGCCTGCTACTTCTGATAAATCAGAATTTTCCATTTAAATACTACTAAAATATTACACCTAACTCCTAATATTAATTTAACAATAGTAAGTTTATGTTTATATAACCTTCCATCCCAAAGTATTTGATGTTTTTCACTTACTGAACTTGTATATATTTCCATAATTTAATTGTGTCTTTGAGCCTGCACTGAAGCCTTATTTGCATTTAATATCCCTAATGTCCATTCTGATTTCAATCTCTACTAATATTCTCTTTGAAGATCAGGGTTCCAGGCAGTAAAATTTTCCTTAATATTATCTGTTTCCAATATCTCTCTGGGAGAAGACATGTTTACTGAAATCTTATACCACTTGTCAAACCTGAGCATTTCTGTGTTGATTACACTTTCAAATCCCAATGCCAGCAAAATCAAAGATGCAATCTTTATGTTTGAGAATGGCAAACACAGATCAGAAGGGCTTCCTAAGCATACAAAGCACATCAGTGTTATTTGATGAAGGATATGATCTTTTATATAAAGCAAAACTGCTGAATTTCATGATAGTTTATGTATTGACTGTGTTTTTTTTCTGAATAGCTATGTATATAAATTAATAAAAATTCAAGGTGATATTGTGACATTTTTTATTTTTCAAGTAAGTCATTGCAGAACTAATGCTAAAAGATTGTATTCTCAGGGGGAGAAAAAAAGCAAAAGAACTATCATTTATACAGTTAAAAAGGTTTTGTAGACAAAAACATTTTGTATTTGCAACTCAGAACTCTACATCCTTAATACATTTAAGGCATGCTATTAAAATCCATTCCAGGTATCAGATTATTTTCAACTGTGTACAATGATTAATGTTAGAATTTTTATTCTGTTTGAAAAATTTGAGTGCAGTAAGACATATCAGATATGCCAGTTCTGGTGTGATTTGAGCGTTTCACATGGAAATTCATTCCTCCCATCATCACTTCCATGACTTCTTACTAAAGCCAGAAGATGAGACAAATCACATACCACCCTCATGGTATCTGTTTTTGCTTGCCTGACAGTTTACATCAGCTACACTTCAGTGCTTTTTAATATTCACCAAATACTTATCAGATAGTCAGAACCTCAGAACCTCAAAGAATTCAAGGGCTGAGTAAGATGTTGAGATCATCAAAGCTACTGCACTGCCCAGAGACAGAACGAACTCTCCTTACATCGTTTCTGACAGATCCTTGTCTAACTCCTTGTCTAGCTAATAAAGGGGGTTTCACTATATTGCAAAGCTTTCTCTTCCTGACCTTAATTATCTTTATTATTAACATAAATAATTGAATGCTAACATGTAATCTGCAGATCATTACTTCTCCTACTGCCCTTCACAAATGTGGGAATAGATTCTAATTCTCCTTCACAGCAGCTTTGTACTGGCTACACTATTACCAGATCTCTTTCTTTTCTCTGGACAAATAACTTCAGGTTTTTCTGGTTTGCCTTTTAGCTCATGTTTCTAAGACTTGAGAACCTCATTGCTCACCTCTAGACGCTCACTGGTGACCATCTTTCTATGAGCATGACACCTATAGCTGGATACATTATTTCACTGGCAGCTTTTCTGCTAATGCTTTCTGCATTAACTTCTTCAGCTTCTGCAAAGCAGAGCAGAACCCTTCACATCTTGCAGGACAGGAATCTATTTTCACATCCCAGCAAAATGTTTGCCTTTTTCAAACCCAAATGATGATGTTGAATAATACTGGTAGCAACCCAAAATAACTCCTTAGTCTTTTTCAACAGAACTGCTGCTTAAGTATCCCTTTCCCTGTGTTCTTGCAATTCAGTAATCTTACATTACATTTACCTTGCAGTTACCTTCCATTTCTTCCCATTGATTCACACTCATTTTTTCTAACACAGTTCAAAGCCTGTGAAGACCACTTTGCCCTTCAGGTGGCTCTGATAAGTACTGGGAACTGCAAGGCCTTACATGACATAGTTTTCATATCAGAACACTACTGACAATATTGAAAAGCAATTTTGGATTTAACAGCTTTTGCAGCTACTTGGTGTTGATATGCTACATAACAAGGAATCCTCTGTCACTGCTGTACAGAAAACCTTTGGCTGTCTACTTGCTTTAAGGCATAAGATGCAGAGCACTTCAGGTGAGGTTTTTTGTCCTGAAGTGGAAAATTCTTCACTGGTAATTTTGAACTCTTGTTTCTGTCATTCATTCAATTGAAATACTTGAATTATTACTGAAAAGGAATCATACCTTCACCGTAAGAGCAATCCATTAATATAAAGTAGTTGGATAGATAATGTTGCAGGAATAGAAAACGCTAAACCTCCTGCTTCAGAAAGGAATTTAATAAACATGTAAAAATTCCAATTTCTTTTTGGCATAATTTGGGGGAAAAAGTATTTCTATTTATTGCTTAGTCCTCTACAGACAATGTTGGTTGCTGCACTCTGTTCCTGTTGCTGAACTCTGGTGAAATGTGACTTTTTCCCTCTTGAAGGCAAATGTTTCTACAAGATGCTATTCAATGAACTGCAGTTACCTGCACTGTTAGGCAAGTAGCAGTTTTGTCTATAGCCAGTTGTTTCCTACTGACACCTCAAAACTGCCCAAGTAAAAACTATCTGTATGCAAGAACCAAACAGGATTAAAGTTTTACAAAACAGCTGAAAAAGGAAATCTCACAGGATCTAAATCCACTGCTCTCTGTATTCATGAAGTTTCACTCAAGTTTTATGTTAATTTGCCAGCATCGCATTTAAATATAAGATATTTGTAAAATTTTTAGTTCACATCAAATTTTACTGAGCAGTTAGCAGACAATATTTTATAAATCTATCACAACTGGACAAGCTGTCAATTATTAAGTTGTCACACAAGATTAAAAAACCCCCACAATCCTGTTTGCAAGGAGGTGAAAACAAAAGGCAGCAAATTAGTGGGAGGGTTGATTATATCCTATAATGAGCTTGTCTACAAAACAAAAAAAAAATCCCCAAATGGCAAAAGTATACGTGTAGAAAATTTACAGTATCTGCTCTAGCACATGGTTCTCCTTGGAAGCATATGAAATGTGGACTCCATATGAAGTCTGGGACCATTCCTACCTGCTCTGCAGTGATTCCTGATCAGCACTGTCTGCAAACAGCAGCCATAGGCACAGCTTAGATGACTGCATCATTATTATTTCTCATTCAGATCTTCCAGAAGCACTAAACTTGCCTACAGCTAATCATTAGAACTGGGAAATCCTACCACTGTTAACTGTTCCTCCTTTCTATTTGTTTCACTGGCAAAATGTGTTATCCCAGCTCCCTGACAGGCAGCTTGTTATTCCTGATTGGAGAAGGGGAGTCCCACAGTCCTTGCTGGAAACATTAGCTTCCCTTCCCCCTCACCCTCATATTACCTGAATAGAAACAGGAGACCAAGCCTATAAGGCACAGCTTAGAGAATCAAAATTTTAAATCTAAATAGTTTACACTCTGAAGACAAACTGAAAGGCATCCACAGAATAATATGACTCATGTTCTCATACATGTGCCAAACCACTAATCTGCCTGTAGATTATATTTGTAGTTACACAAGGAAAAATACTTATCTCCTGCAGTTATTTTTTCCCTACCCTGGGTCACAGAAATAAGGGATGTAAAGCCATAAAAAGAAGTTAATGGTAAAAAACTCAGTTTTGTTAATATTTAATATTTAAACTCTCAAATCCATCTTGTTACAGACTTTTAAATGCATGTGGTATCAAAGCCCTCTGTCTCTTACAACTGTCACGTGTAGCGTTCCATGCCTGAAACTTATAAAAGACTTAGGGCAGTTATGTGAGTGAGAGGACTGTGAGCACGTGATACTGCTGTTTCCAATTCTTACCCTGTGGGTTAACAATAAAAGGGGATTTTCTCTCTAATTAAGAAGCAGTTAAACACCCCCCTCTCCCCAAACAAATAAAGGTTACTCAGTTGTAATCTTATCTTTCGACTTGTTCTTTTGTGACAAAACCAGATGTGAACAGCCACACAGCAGCAAAGAACTCAGACCAGGCAGGAAGAAAACCCAAAAGTCTCAGAATTCTCCAAAAGCAAGTGAGTCTCCAGAATCAGTTACTATGTAAACTCTATGCTTCTTAAGTAATTTAAAGACTTAGTACAAGTGGCTTGTGGTTTAATCTTTTAATTCCATTGCTCCATAAGTTTCCTTGTAGGTTCATTGAGCAAGGAATTCAGTCCAGTTATTTGGGGGCCTTTATTCTAAAAGGGGTTAGGTGTGGAAAAATCTGCAGTACTGAAGCTTCTAGAAGAGTTTGGAAACTAACCTCCAAATTTATGTGACAGAAAAGCCATTATCTTTCAGGGATTCTTGTGTCTCAGACTGTTCACATTTACAATCAGATGCTTGCCATAGGAGACGCTCCCTATCAGCAAACATCTGTGGAATGTACTCAAGCAGTTACAGCTAAACATACAAATTTGTGCCACCAGGTCAAAAAAAAACCAAAAAACCAACAAACCCAAAAAAACAA